>JAVTVY010044541.1:0-20492 GCA_036873755.1 Hanleya hanleyi | reverse complement strand
CGTAGATGAAAGGATAAATGTCACATATAGAGGGAGTGATGATCATCATGACCGTGGGTGGATATACCTTACGATCGGCCCAGGTAGATTCAATCCCCTAACTCGCAAAGTCACTTCATCGTTTGTTCTCTGTCTTTATTCTGCGTACTTTCATAAGAACCGTGCTCTATCTCCCCCCCCCCCCAACACTTTCTCTGTTATGTTGCTTCCTATCATCAGCAAGATCAAATATGTTGTTCAGCAATCGATATATGTCAGATCCATTATAGTTCATGGGCTTATTCTTCGGAAATCAACACATTTCTTCTTTCACTACCATTAGGCGTTTCTTTTCAGTATGAAAACCATTATGAAATTGTATCCTATTTTCCGTAGATCTCTCAGATTTATTAAACATCACACTGTGGTCTATTAGCTACACCTTTCCTTTCTCTGTGGTATTACTTATGGCATGAAAGGACGCTTGATCTTTCTACCTTGCAAGGTGGACCCCCTGAGGGTTCGATGCTGGATTGAATATTTGGTGGTACTGCATAGTCTTTCATGTTGGGATACCCCTAGCAGAATCCATTAGCGCTCTTTGAGAATATTTTTTCTCTTCCTTGCATCAGCACGGGATCATTTCTAAACTTATCATATTCTGATCAGTTTTAGCTGAATTCAAAGTTAATTTGTCGAGAACAGAGGACATCAAAGGTTTCTGAAACAGGAGAAAAATCACAAAACTGGGATATTGTGGAAAATTCAGTTTTATATCCCGAGAGAGTAGACGCGATCAGATTGAATATGAAATAAGGTAAGTCTCTCGTCTGTATATTCGGATGCATTGATAGATAATTGCACAGTCTCCGTGATTCAATTCGGAGTTTGACAACGATGTTTGGTGTGTTTTTGAAAAATATTTGTTACACGCGGTTTCAAAATGAGGCTGTGCGTCAGCACTTGCATGGAAATCGCTCAAGCTATCCGATATCCCAAGTAGCCATTTCAGAATCGTACAAACTATAATTCAAGTCAAATTTCTTCTATCGACGGATTATTTTCGAGGAATCTTAGTAAGCTTTGAGACTTTCGCCTCAACGCTATCGCGAGGTAGCCTATATCCTCTGAAGGTTTTCATATGATATGTGTGAATAACTGACAGAATAATTCTCGTGAATGTACTTAAAAGTAAAGCGTGTTCCCAATTTTCTTAAAACACTTTTCCAAGCAACTTTTCACTTTTCAAATGAGATCTTGAAATAAAAAGATCTAATTAAATGTAAAGGGCTTTATACAGTAATGTGTCCCGTTCTTAGACTCTCAATAATTTATAATAAGTAAGATATTTAATCCACCGTAGAATGTTTCGGTTGACGAAAAAAAACATTGCGAACTGATGTTATACTATCAGACGCAGATAATCAGCATAACACACTATGACATAAGACATTAAAGGTTCAAATAAACGACTTTAGAGACGCATGCTGATTGGAGTCCTGTACTGGACAAATTAAAGCTGTTATAGTTTGTGGGGATCTCCCTGTAGCCTTCAAATTAAGTTAAAAATACTTGCCATAATCATTAATTGCATAGTTTGGGCTTTAAGACAAAAATCAGAGAGTAAACTGAGTTGCGCGGTTTTGTTATAGCAAAAGGGCCCACTGAGCGTTTTAATATGCATGTACAATCTTGATATTTTCAGAACATATGGCATTGTATTCATCTCAGATCTAATCTCGACAATCATGGTTTAGTGCATTGTACAATTGTGTTCATCTCTAAGGATTGGAGGCAATTCTCCTTGAGTTACACTAGATCCAGAAATATTTTGCCAGTTCTCAGAAAGCCTCACAGAGTCCATCTGGTATTGAGCTTAGACTAGATAATTTTAGACAAATACGTTAGGCAATAAAATGATATCGGTCCGAGGTAACGCATCGAGGCTGGAAATTTTAGACAGAGTCTAATCTGGAGTGGAGGGTTAGGGTTAGGGGCGAAAACAAAGATCACACCCGTGTGACTCTGGCTATAGGAGAGTTCTAGAGTGACGCAGTTACGCTAATAAATGAGAAAGGGCTTAATAGACATCCTCGTGATCACTCACGTGAAAGCATGATAATCCCAGGATTATCAAAACAAACTGAAGACAATTCTCCCTGACAAACAGTTAGTATGGCCTGGAAAAATTATATCTAGTTACAGAAGCCCAAGGTATGGCTACATCTGTTCTTATTGAAACAAGTTTGCAAAAATATTACTGTTCATTGATTGTTTAATCAGTTGCTAAAGAGTTACAAACCGAAGAAAAGACACATTGTCTTACTAAGAAATGCAGCTTCAGATTGTCATAAGGTGGGCTTTCAATGATTAAATAGCTCGTTTAAAGATCATCAAAGACAACTTTTTGAAAGAAATTTATTATAAAATTGGTTGGTGTTTAAACGATTGCGTAAATTGTTGATATATTAAAGATGTATAATTGCAACTGCCACTGGATGGTAACTGTATGGTACTGTTCGCTCAGAACCGCACGGTACCAGACTTAAGAGGCGATAGTACGATCAGATGAAATTTTGGCCTATACGTGATGCGGTTGAAAACGAAGAAAATAAAATGTCCTAAAAATAATTGCTTTTTAACGAAACGGCAAGAGAAAATATATGTACACTGCCAAAAATAGGGTACTTAAATAAGTTTTTTTACCTCAATTCTAGATAAATTACCTTAAAACAAGAAATGTTTTCTTAGTTTGTTCAATTTTGTCAGATTTATCTTATTTTAAGAAAAATTATCTTAAATAGGATTTAATTTTACTAGATATATCTTATTATAAGAAAAGTTATCTTAAATAAGATTTATTTTTACCAGATGTATGGCATGATAAGAAAAGTTATCTTAACTGAGATATCTTTTCTGTGATTTGTCTCCTAAAAATGTAAGATCGTGAATCGAGTGGAAATGGATCGCTACACTACACTGCCAAAAATAGGGTACTTAAAACAAGAAAAAAACAACTTATTTTAAGAAAAAATCATCTTGAAATAAGATAAATTATCATGGAGTGGGGTAAGAATAATTTACTTATGGATATTTCCTTGGATAAGAAAATTATAAGTTTATTTATCTTATTCAAGATTCACAAATCTTATTCGAAGATCTTAATTAAGAAAAATTATCTTGGCGCTTTTTACTCATTCAAGAAAAAAAAATCTTATTTTTTCTTCAGTAAGATAATTTATCTTGCTATGAAATCTAAATTAAGATATTTTTGGAGTGGGGTAAGAATATTAAACTTATTCCAGATAATTATCTTGTTCAAGAAAAACTGACCACTTGGATAAGAAAATATTTCTCAAAGCTGTTAACTTGGATAAGACAATATTTCTCAATGCTGTTGAGTTAAATATTCTTACTCAAGAAAACATGTATACAATCTTCAAGATAAATTATCTTACATTGTAAATTCAACAAAGGGATCTTGAGCTAGCAACATTTACTTACGTAATTAAGAAAAACATGCTAAACAACATTTAATCAAATTAAATGACAAAAAAAAATATTTTAAAGATGGGGAAATTTTATTCAGATGATCCATGTAGTGAATAGTCTTCACATAATAGATGCAAAAGTGTATGCATGTAGAAGAGGACAATAATTTCAGCCACGCCGCAATTTCACACAGGATCAATAAAACGAGCTCCACAGTGACACTTCAAATATTTTCCTACAATCCAATTAATGTTTTTAACTACGGTAATTTTCTTTTTTTATATCATATTTCTGCCAAAAACTGAACATGAATATATGCTCGTTACAGTTAACATTATATATGCAAAATAAAAACATGATCAAAATAATCTCATGCAATTGAAGTATGAGTGAGTGAATAGAATTTAACGTCGCTTTCAACCCATCATCATGCAATTGAAGGGCAAAAGTAAGTCACATATGTAAAACAGATAAATAAAGAAATTATTTTAAATATATTAAGGCCTTTGTTCTGACATTCATCCTTAAAGCCTCTCCTTGACAAGTATTTCTTTCCACTTATGCAGTAATACTAAAATATATTTGCACAACATTTCTCGCCCATGTCGAAGTTGTATAATATGACAATAGACTGATATATTTAAAACCATGCAAAACGGCCAAACACCGAAGATATGATGGATAATTCTCAAAATTTTGAAAATCTGTCATCTTCAATTCTCCATAGACATTACAAATATAACAGCATATTGCACTCTTGATAGTAAAAACACCTAAACTGTTCAAATAGAATTGCCCAGCCTTTGCCCTCATCAGGTGCTTGTGGTGGAGAAAGTCCCAATGTTTAGTTGCAGACAGGGTTGCAAGGTCTTACAAGCTAAAGCATGCACCCAAGTTCATATACGAATATTCTTCCAAAGCTGAAGGAAAGAACTATGAAACACTGGAGGAATCAATACACTGCATACCATGTAGAATCCAGATCTGATGTTTTATTAAAATACTCAAAGCCCCAAAAGTTTCTGCCAGTCAAGATTGTCAGAGGCAACCTGCCACCAATTTACATTTCAAAGACATGTTTCCTGAATAGACTGCAGTCACTGGCTTGATGCAATGACTTTGGTTTGAATGCATATCTGACATGTACATGTATAATGAATAAGCTTATTCAACCCCAAAATACTTTTGGAGAATTCAAAGACACATTTTCATTTTTTTTTCATTATAGTGTAAATATTAAATAATTTGATTAGCTATATAAAAATGTGCAAGTATTCTTGTATCTCTTCGACATGGGCGAAGCTTTTCTTGGAAATATGTTTCTACATTGCTGTGCACATGGGAGGTCGAGCTTGTATCTTTGCTTTTTATACATATATTTTTCGTGTTTGCTTTGAAACCAATGTCACAATCTTAAACTTACTTTCTAATTGCCTGTGTTCAGGTAGACAAAAACGACGAAACACATCTGCAGGTCCGCACTTTCACCAACAGAAGCCCCTAGGATCTACTTTATGTTTCCCAATTTGTTGTTGTTGTTGTTGTTGTTGTTGCATATCTGTAAATCCACTCCCAAAGGAAGCAAATCTCATTTTCGACGTTTTCGCTCAGTTCATTGAACACATTGAGCAACATACTACTCTCATTCATCTGTAGAATGATCCATTGAGAGGCTCAGTTGAGTTTCCTCAATAATGTACCTGGATACCAACATAATTCGCGAGAATTGTGAGAGAACATGAAATCTTCGGTTGAAAATGGCGGCAAAATACATGAACCCATATGAAAACCATAACCGCACGTGAAGGTGGACTTACAGATAAAAATACTAAATTACAAAAATATGTTCCTCACTCAAATAGAAGATATAATTTCATGTATATCTTAGGCAAATTGTAACAGTAACTTTTACAAATTGACAATGACCAATTTCTTTCAGGAAACCACAGGTTCATACTATTAGTGTAGCGATCCATTTCCACTCGATTCACGATCTTACATTTTTAGGAGACAAATCACAGAAAAGATATCTCAGTTAAGATAACTTTTCTTATCACGCCATACATCTGGTAAAAATAAATCTTATTTAAGATAACTTTTCTTATAATAAGATATATCTAGTAAAATTAAATCCTATTTAAGATAATTTTTCTTAAAATAAGATAAATCTGACAAAATTGAACAAACTAAGAAAACATTTCTTGTTTTAAGGTAATTTATCTAGAATTGAGGTAAAAAAACTTATTTAAGTACCCTATTTTTGGCAGTGTAATAGTATGAACCTGTGGTTTCCTGAAAGAAATTGGTCATTGTCAATTTGTAAAAGTTACTGTTACAATTTGCCTAAGATATACATGAAATTATATCTTCTATTTGAGTGAGGAACATATTTTTGTAATTTAGTATTTTTATCTGTAAGTCCACCTTCACGTGCGGTTATGGTTTTCATATGGGTTCATGTATTTTGCCGCCATTTTCAACCGAAGATTTCATGTTCTCTCACAATTCTCGCGAATTATGTTGGTATCCAGGTACATTATTGAGGAAACTCAACTGAGCCTCTCAATGGATCATTCTACAGATGAATGAGAGTAGTATGTTGCTCAATGTGTTCAATGAACTGAGCGAAAACGTCGAAAATGAGATTTGCTTCCTTTGGGAGTGGATTTACAGATATGCAACAACAACAACAACAACAACAAATTGGGAAACATAAAGTAGATCCTAGGGGCTTCTGTTGGTGAAAGTGGGGACCTGCAGATGTGTTTCGTCGTTTTTGTCTACCTGAACACAGGCAATTAGAAAGTAAGTTTAAGATTGTGACATTGGTTTCAAAGCAAACACGAAAAATATATGTATAAAAAGCAAAGATACAAGCTCGACCTCCCCATGTGCACAGCAATGTAGAAACATATTTCCAAGAAAAGATTCGCCCATGTCGAAGAGATATAAGAATACTTGCACATTTTTATATAGCTAATCAAATTATTTAATATTTACACTATAATGGAAAAAAAAAATGAAAATGTGTCTTTGAATTCTCCAAAAGTATTTTGGGGTTGAATAAGCTTATTCATTATACATGTACATGTCAGATATGCATTCAAACCAAAGTCATTGCATCAAGCCAGTGACTGCAGTCTATTCAGGAAACATGTCTTTGAAATGTAAATTGGTGGCAGGTTGCCTCTGACAATCTTGACTGGCAGAAACTTTTGGGGCTTTGAGTATTTTAATAAAACATCAGATCTGGATTCTACATGGTATGCAGTGTATTGATTCCTCCAGTGTTTCATAGTTCTTTCCTTCAGCTTTGGAAGAATATTCGTATATGAACTTGGGTGCATGCTTTAGCTTGTAAGACCTTGCAACCCTGTCTGCAACTAAACATTGGGACTTTCTCCACCACAAGCACCTGATGAGGGCAAAGGCTGGGCAATTCTATTTGAACAGTTTAGGTGTTTTTACTATCAAGAGTGCAATATGCTGTTATATTTGTAATGTCTATGGAGAATTGAAGATGACAGATTTTCAAAATTTTGAGAATTATCCATCATATCTTCGGTGTTTGGCCGTTTTGTATGGTTTTAAATATATCAGTCTATTGTCATATTATACAACTTCGACATGGGCGAGAAATGTTGTGCAAATATATTTTAGTATTACTGCATAAGTGGAAAGAAATACTTGTCAAGGAGAGGCTTTAAGGATGAATGTCAGAACAAAGGCCTTAAAATATTTAAAATAATTTCTTTATTTATCTGTTTTACATATGTGACTTACTTTTGCCCTTAAATTGCATGATGATGGGTTGAAAGCGACGTTAAATTCTATTCACTCACTCATACTTCAATAAGGAAGTCTCCAAACTGTAATGGTAAGAGTATTTGCTCCTGTCCGCCAGTGGGCGTTTGAGTCGGGTAGGACAAAATCCTATACAATGTATCGCTCTTGTAGCAACGTTGTATTGTGACGTCATGCGACAATCGGATATAACGATGGCATCATGACGTAAAACAAAGGGCATTACGCTTTATCTAATGACGTCGTTGGCGTTACAATAGAAAATGTCGTCTTGAACGTGGATATGTGCAAATACAAAATATTAAATTGACAAGGGTGATCTGTCATGCCACCCAACTCAATTTTAAAGCTCTTGGAAATGCCGTTTGCTCAATTGATGTCACTATTTCAGGCCGCCCTATCTCTTTACATGTTATCCAGTCCACCTTTTGTCCCCCCTGACTCGAGCGCCTACTAGCGGGCAAGGGCAAATTACTCGTAGACGGACAGTTCGGAGACTCCGCTATTGCATGACATTATTTTGATCATGTTTTTATTTTGCATGTATAATGTTAACTGTAACGAGCATATATTCATGTTCAGTTTTTGGCAGAAATATGATATAAAAAAAGAAAATTAGTTAAAAACATTAATTGGATTGTAGGAAAATATTTGAAGTGTCACTGTGGAGCTCGTTTTATTGATCCTGTGTGAAATTGCGGCGTGGCTGAAATTATTGGGATACCTCTTCTACATGCATACACTTTTGCATCTATTATGTGAAGACTATTCACTACATGGATCATCTGAATAAAATTTCCCCATCTTTAAAATATTTTTTTTTGTCATTTAATTTGATTAAATGTTGTTTAGCATGTTTTTCTTAATTAAGTAAATGTTGCTAGCTCAAGATCCCTTTGTTGAATTTACAATGTAAGATAATTTATCTTGAAGATTGTATACATGTTTTCTTGAGTAAGAATATTTAACTCAACAGCATTGAGAAATATTGTCTTATCCAAGTTAACAGCTTTGAGAAATATTTTCTTGTCCAAGTGGTCAGTTTTTCTT
This sequence comes from Hanleya hanleyi, assembly GCA_036873755.1. Taxonomy (NCBI): domain Eukaryota; kingdom Metazoa; phylum Mollusca; class Polyplacophora; order Lepidopleurida; family Hanleyidae; genus Hanleya; species Hanleya hanleyi. The sequence goes on along the minus strand of JAVTVY010044541.1, from coordinate 12,167 downwards.
GAACAAGATAATTATCTGGAATAAGTTTAATATTCTTACCCCACTCCAAAAATATCTTACTTTAGATTTCATAGCAAGATAAATTATCTTACTGCAGAAAAAATAAGATTTTTTTTCTTGAATGAGTAAAAAGCGCCAAGATAATTTTTCTTAATTAAGATCTTCGAATAAGATTTGTGAATCTTGAATAAGATAAATAAACTTATAATTTTCTTATCCAAGGAAATATCCATAAGTAAATTATTCTTACCCCACTCCATGATAATTTATCTTATTTCAAGATGATTTTTTCTTAAAATAAGTTTTTTTTTTCTTGTTTTAAGTACCCTATTTTTGGCAGTGTTGGTTCCAGCAGCTGTGTTAGGTGTTGAGCCGTGCTGTAATGTTCAGTGTCTCAACTGCAGATCAACAACCTAATTTTGATAGGGACTGCGGATCTTGACTGGATCGTGTATTTGGGGGTTTGAGGTTGGGATGTCGCAAGTGTTTTTGTACAGGGCTTGGTCTATTTCTTTGTTGTCTTGTAGTTGTTTCACTAGGGTTCGGTGATCTTTGCCAGTTGTGGAGGTCGGCTCTTTACTTACGGTCTTGTATGTTGAATTATCTCCCAACATCAACGTAGGTAGTCGAATTTTCCCTGGTGTTAACTGTTGTAGGCCTGCCTCTATGTTGGTTATGGAGTGGTCTTTGTTCTTGGGTAGAATGGTTGGAGTGGTTAGAATGAACTTTAGTTCCTTGGTCAATAGGGATGTTTGGTCTTTTGTGAGGGTTTTCGTGCTAAAGTTAACTACCGTTTTTCTTGGTTGGGTTGTTGTTGGTGCTTTCAGCTAGTGGCTAGGTGGAGTTTTGTTCTTTCAGTGCTGATAACGTTTAAAGCTGGTTGGACTTGATGGTGTCATGGAGATTCCTGTTGGTCTGTGTCTGTATTCGGCGTGGCTCATGGTAACCTTGATGCCGGGACATACTTCAACATACAAGACCCTAAATAAAGAGAAGACCTCCACAATTGACGATCACCGAGCCCTAGTGAAACAACTACAAGACAACAAAGAAATAGACCAAGCGCTGCACAAAAAAACTTCGGACATCTCACCCCCAGCCCCAGTATGCACGAGCCACATTCAAGATCCACAAAAAAAACCATCAAAGTTAGTTTGTTGGCCTGTAGTAGAGGCAATGTGCATTACAGCACTGCCCAGCATCTGACTCCGCTGCTAGCACCACTGGGGAAGACTGCCAACTCCTTTATTAGAGATTCAAATGATTATTTTTTTAAAAACTCTTCACATCCCCAACTCTGGCAGGATGGTCAGTTACGATGTGGTAGACCTCTTTACCAACATCTCTCGAGAACGGGCCATGGACATCATCAGGAGAAGAGTCACAGAATCCCGACCCACGATGAAAACCTCCCTAACTGTTGACCGCATTATGAAATTAGTGGAATCCTGTATCAACTCCACCTACTTCACATGGGGCGACCGGTTCTATGAGCATGTGCATGAATTACCTATGGGATCTCCTCTATCCCCGGGGATCACTGAATTATACATGAGTGATCTGGAACTAACTGCCCTCCTCACTACCCAATTAAGCCTATGTGTTAGCACAGAAAAGCTGATGACGTTTTCTCCATTCTTCATGACGGTGATGATCCTATCATTCTTCTCAACCACCGGGATGCCCAACATCCGAGAATGAAATTCACCGTGAAAATAGAAGGCGACAACTCTCCTTTCTAGACGTCTTAGTCCCCAGGCAGAACCATACCCTAAAAATCAGTGTTTATAGGCAACCCACCCACACCAACCAACATATCCATTACCCATCCAATCACCCAAGTCAAGTTGAAGCCGGCATCATATCCACCTTAGCCAGACGAGCCAAAAAATATATGTTCAACAGAAAGACTGCCCAGTGAAATAAGCCACGTGAAGACCGTCTTCACCGATCACAACAAGTACCCTAAAGCCATGGTGGACAGAATCATCAACAAGACACTGCAGTCTCAGCAACAAAATCAAATTCCCAGAGACCTCATCCCTGTGTTCTTCACCATTTCATACATTGGGTAGACGAGTCACCTCATCCCCTAAAAGAACAAGCCGGCATCGACGTAGTACTCACCATCAGCAAATCCCATAAAAAAAACACCTTTATGCTACAGGACGTCTACCACAAACCGACCCAAAAGGGAATTATCTACAAAACTGAAGGCTCTTGTCAGAAAAGTTACATGTAAGAAACCATGCGACCCCTCAGCCTCAGGATCAAGGAAAACAATGCCTCCAGCAATGAAAAAATAGAAAATCAGTCATTTCTGACCACCTGACGGAAATCCAGGACACCAGAAAAATTGAGAAAACATACACAAACTTACTATACACCAGACTGAGCAAACAAAGAGAAGACTACAGGAAACCATTCACATCAAAATACACTACCCGCAATCAACGAGACAGTGGATAATTCGTACCGAGTGCCTATGACAGCCTTGTCAGCTAAGATGGAGATTATCCCTGTGCCCGTTAATCTTCTCTATTACCCATTATAGACGTCGCACATGTTATGCTATTGATCCTTGTGTTTATCCCTTATCAATTGTATAATCCCCGCACATTTTAGTTTTAATATTTTGCCACCTTCAACTATTCAGCCACTTCATATTTAATCGGCAATCACTTATTGTCTATACCTGGTTCAGAGGAGTAGTAGCTTACAATATACCAACTCACTGTTTAGACTACTCTTTATATACCTGACATGACCAGCTCACGGAGCACCCATTGTGCTATGATTGTTTTGATGACATTTATTGCTTGCTATTCATTTGTGTAAATACCATCGGCTGTACCATGTAGTTCAGAATCAGAATACTCGACCCTAGACCACACCGGACACGATACCCCTTAGATGTTACCGAACTGACGCCCCAACACAGAATATGATCCTTTGACTTTCACGTAATATAGGACGTAGACCTGCCGTTCTGTACCCCACTACACACTCCAAGCAATTGTTACAGGCACAGATTTCTGGAAGGACCCACCCTGTTCCCAAGGGCGTCGTTAGGGAAGTCGTCTCGAAGAATCCTGAAAACGCCCTGGTTCTCCCAGTTTTTTTTCTGGACCGCTTTGTGCGTACTATGGGGTACCGAGACAAAGGAATCATCCACGCGATTATAACAAATATTTTCCAGTATAAAAACCAATAACAGACTTAAAGACTTGTACATAGCGACTCTTCTCTACTACTATTTATATTTCCTCATTGTTATTGTTATTCATTATTTAATTATTTATTTTAATATCTAGCGCTGCAAAAGATCTCAAATTAACAAAGAAATGTACCGTGAAATTTAAATAAAACATTGAGTTGATGGGCCGCGAAATCCGTATGGGAAGCGGCCCTTAAACTACAATTTCAATCAAATGTAGTTAATTAGCTTTGAAAAAAGTTGAAAGAAAAAAATGAAACGTCAGCTCCACAGCAATAAAGAAGTAGTTATCCATAGAATTATACACATATAAGGGAGTGGGAAGAGGTGCCGACATACTGACTGCGTCACATGACTTCACAGAATAGCCCTCTGGTTAACCTATTCTAAAGCACATACCAAGAATCTAACGATTCGTGATATGTGTTGTATCTCAGGTACGCTTTTATTGTACCTGTTCATGTGGCAACTTGGTTGATATGACCACACGGCCCCTAGCACCGGCATAAGCGGTATTAGATACAAATCTAGAGAGCTATGATGGAAATGCTCTGACAACTCGTATATTGGTAATTGGTGAGCTGTGTCGCTGTGACAACTCGTACATTGGAGATTGGTGAGTTGTATCGTCGTCATGCTGTTGGACAGATCGCTTAAATGGGATGCTAGCCCATCGCCAGATTCACGTTTGGTGTAGGTCTGTATTCGTCATATGAAAGAATCTATATGATCCTTCACGAAATAGTTGTAATATAATTGAACTATTGAGAAAACGATTGACAATCACCGACCACTGCAGTCACTGTTGACCAAAATGATTTTTGTTCTGTATGTGTGATGCCAAAATGTCTTCCATATTCGTGGACAACAAAATACTCTTCTTAAAGGTCGATTGAATTTCCCATTGCAATGGGTCCGGTGATCTGCTGCAATAGCTTTATGCCCGTTTTTACAGCCACCTAACTCTCTGCAGAAAAGTTAGGGTAAAGAAAGTTTTTTTTGCCTGATAGGGCCGGAACGAATGGCGACATAACACTTGACTGGTTACTTTCTCTTCCCAATATAACGCGTCAGTGTTTCAATACCCTTTAAAAATGAAAATAGTTTAAACCCAATGGACCCCCAAGCATGATATGGTTAACAGAACAGCACCGACTCATTGGAATTCACTGGTGTCTTGAGTTCTTCCGTGATGAGCTTATCGACATGCCTTTGTTTGGGGCTGAGATCTGGTTTATGTTTTATTTTCACAACTTCGGTCCCATGTATGGCTGCGTTACTTTCATTTCAGCCTTTGAAATGTAACTGCTACTAGTCTGCATAACACAAACCACACTGAATGCTCTGTAAGCTGAATAGTACCAGATCAGCACATTCCGATTTATTGATGTTGTGAATCGGTAAGTCAGCCGACTTGGGTTCTTTTAGGGTCCCGTGGATTGTTTTGTTCTGTTATTTACAGGTCTACTTCTCTCTCTTGCGGTGAGCAGGTTTTGAACAGATTACTTTGTTACTCCGGAAAGTTTACCTTTTGGTGTTAGTTTACCAGTGTACTGACAATAGTGACTGGGATACTCTAGATAACAACTTGGAAATTCACTCGCACACTGAATGTTTATCAGTAATACGAATCTTACGAAACAGAATAGGTCTTGCTGCCATCCTTGGAAAATTGGACCCTGTTTTTTTTTGTATTTACAGAATTATAAGCGCTAAACATTACCTCGCACCCGCGAATGTATTTGAGTTAATGGAATATTACAATTGCAACAAATCATAAGACTGATAGTAAGAGGCACTACACATTTGAGTCCTAATTTATGAAGATGCAAATAACACAATATTTAAGCAACTTTCGCGAAATAGAATTGCATATCACAGATGCAAAGAATATAAAAAAAATGAGATTTAACTAAATCTGTCCCTAAAGGGCCAGATATATTTTCGCGGTCTCTAAGGCTAGATTGCTGATACTTGGCATACCATATTTTTAGGTCAAATTCCACAAGGAAATTTAAAAATAAATCAGTGACGTCAGTTAAAAACAAACTCGTTATATATGTGTTTTTCGCATAAACTACATGATAAATTATTAAATAACATTCTGATGTGAAAAAAACTAGCCTTTGTTCACTTTTCCTCGCAGAAAAGTTTCAAAGTTTAGGCTTTTGCAAAATAACTTCATATAAAATGGGTTGTCCTTTTGAAGAACAATTTTATGAGGTTTTCGATCTTATTTCCTTTTGTTGTTATAATGTGGGTTCCAACCTTGCCACAACGTCCTTGAAAGAAAGATAATCCATATTTGTTTAACAATTTCAGCCATAATTCACCGAATGGGTTGTTGTCGAGTTTCATCGCTCTCCTCAGTACTTAGTAGGATAGGTAGGTGGTAGCTATATAGATACCATAGGGCCTAGTCTCTTAGGTTTGAATTAGACTGCCGTCAGAAGCTTACGATTTTGCTTAGGGTTAGGATTTTTTTTTAAATATTCAGGATAGGATTTACTTATTTTTGTATTAGGAGTTGCGCTCGAAACCCGACAATGACCCAATTTGGTGATCACAAAAACGCCACCTTTCTGTAATACGACCAGTTTAATGTGGTTTGTGCACGGCCACATTAGGTTGGTTGACAATTCAGTCTCTGGTGATTCTTTGGGATTTATGCAAAATTATAATTTGTGGCGGTTCTGGAACTACGGGATTACTGTAAACATAATCAAATGGACCAGTGGTTCAGGCGACAAAAACATTTATCGCCATTCACTCCCAACCAGTTTAACACAGTCCTGGAATTTGAATTTATGACCCCCCCGCCTCCCCCCTTTGCAATCTTTCTGCCCAATCTCCGGAACGACGAACTTGTTTGGATAATTTTGAATCTATTTGCATATCCCCAAGATCGTGGATGAATACAAAATCCACGATGAAAAGTGAACAAAAGCTATTTTATTTCACATCAGATTAGTATTCACTAATTTACCATGCAGTTTTTGCTGAGAAATTACATCAATACAGAATTCTAAAACTACTATGAACAAATGCTTTTTTAGAAAATGACGTCAGTGCGTGTCATCAAGCTGCTATCTTGAATTTTATTTACATTGTGGTAAGTTTCAGCTTACTAGCTAATGTGTTAAAAAATAATTACGGGTAGGGGGTGAAAATGAATCAACAGGCCTGGGCATGTTCCAAAAAGCCAAGACCAGATAGTGTTAATGTCCTATCTTGCAGATCATCGTTACTACGTAATGCTCGGATGCGGATCTTTTTAGTTTCAGGCGTCAAATCCGACGTTCAATATTCAGTCGTCCAAAAAATATTTACCGCGGAGATGATCTAATACCTTTTCGTCGTACTACCGTTAACACCAAGCCCAAGTGTGTACAAAATACACATTTTAAATAGCCTAGAAAGCAATTTCCAAGTTGAATTATGGTGTATATCTCGGTCATATGTATCCAATAAAAAAAATCGTCACATCTGTTTGGTAACTTTTGCATAACAACAACAACAATACCCGTAAACGATATAGTGGCCAATACTAATAATCATCATAACAACAACAATACCCGTAAACGATATAGTGCCCAATAATAATAATCATCATCATAATCATGTTAACAACAACAACAGCAACAATACCCGTAAACCATATAGTGTCCAATAATAATAATCATCATAATCATCATAACAACAACAACAATACCCGTCAACGATATAGTGCCGAATAATAATAATCATCATCATAATCATGTTAACAACAACAGCAACAATACCCGTAAACCATATAGTGTCCAATAATAATAATCATCATAACAACAACGACAACAATACCCGTCAAACGATATAGTGGCCAATAATAATAATCATCATAATCATGTTAACAACAGCAACAATACCCGTAAACCATATAGTGTCCAATAATAATAATCATCATAACAACACCCGTCAACGATATAGTGGCCAATAATAATAATCATCATAATCATGTTAACAACAACAGCAACAATACCCGTAAACCATATAGTGTCCAATAATAATAATCATCATAATCATCATAACAACAACAACAATACCCGTCAACGATATAGTAGCCAATAATAATAATAATCATCATAACAACAACAACATTACCCGTAAACGATTTTGTGGCCAATAATAATATTCATAACAATACCTGTAAACTATATAGTGGCCAATAATAATCATCATAACAATACCCATGAACGATGATGGCACCGGTGACCAGTGGTCGGTGATTTCCAATTCTCTCCTATTCGATATTCTAAAACTATAGAAATCACAATTTGGTATTGATTGTACCCTCTCCCCGACCCTCCACATGAAGCCATTTCTATATAAGAATAGATTTCTTTTTCAGAGAAAAAATACCCAATTGGTTTTTTTTAATTTAATATGTTAAGTAACTACATGTATTTCAGGGCAAATTAGTGTGGGCATTTTCTATTCGATAACATCTTGGGCAGCCTATCTTTTTTGAACAATTATCGGGATAATTATATAATTATAAAAAGAATTATTGTACATGTTCATTGTATTTCTTTCGTTTGATTTTATCTGATGTGTGCTTTAACCCCCGTCCGATACTGACCGTAAGATATGGATGTTTTTCACCGATCCACTCTTGGTTGATTTCGGTCAATTAACCAGAACCCGTCCAAACACAATGATCCACAAAGTATAACCAACGCCAGGACTTTTGAAAATTAATTGTAAGCCAACCAACCGTTATCCTGGAACGATGACATCTATCAACTAAGAAATGCCATTGTGTGAACAATTGTGGTAACCTCGGATGATGAGACCAACCAACCGATCGATGATATCGGAGAATGGCATCTAACAAACCATTACCAGGTAAAGCCAAGGGCATTTTTACAATGATGGCTTATTATTAAATCGAGCATTTCACGGTACCGTTTGCAACGTGTCTGCCTGTCCCAATACCCAGACTTGATGAGCTACTCTCGTTTGAATATTCTTGGTTTACTTTCTTACTCTTTTCTTCGCTGGATATTAGTTTCTTCAGTGGCTTCTTTCTTGTTTTTCATTTGGTGTCCCCGTTTTCTGTTGATATTTCAAAATCTGGTCTGCCCTTGCTGCTTCATTTTTTGGAGCGGATATGCCCCAAATGCCATTAACAAACTTTCTATCCTGTCTAAGGAACGACAAAAAAGGAGGGACCGCCGTAAATTTGTAGCTCACCATATTGGAGGTAATTTTGAGCCTATTTGCATGATACCCCGAGCACAGCATCATAAGACAATTCAAAATGGCGGCCAGGTTGAGTACCAGAACAGTGATCTTTTCGTCATTTATCTTAAACATTTCTGTTTTCTGGGTGGAAAATCGGGCAAAACTATTTCACTTCAATTTAGACTATTACTTTCGAATTTATCATGCATATTTTCCGGAGAATTGACATAAATAAAATTGAGCGAAAAATCGACCAAAAATATACTTGAAAATTGCGTCACTGGGACGTCATCACCATGTTTACATTTTCGTTTAGAGCTTGACCCAAGGGTATATTATGAGTTTCGGCACCCCTAGCTCAGATGATAAGAATACTATTTGGGAGAAGAAAATGCCCGCCAGTCCTGGACAGGGCCAAAGAAACACCCAGGCAAGATGAGGTTAAGCTACATCAGTGGTCTCGTTGGTCCAGTGACGTCTGATGGAACCCAGTGACTGGTGGACGGCGAATTGTTAACAACTACATTCTAAACATATAGAAGTGAGAATTTCGTATAATAAAAAAATAAGACGTTCAGTCAAAACCCAATTATTTATTTCAATTAAGTTGATAATTCAATAATTATTTCTGGTCAAATGAATCTTGACACTTTCTTTTTGGTGACATCTTGTCGAACAACCGGTAAATTGTGAAAAACTCTTTCTAGTGATCTTTTATTGTATTAGGTTTTTAAATAATTACCTGTATATATTTATGAAAATTTGGAATTATTTGGTCTATTCATTGTATTTTTTCTTTTCATTTAATATTTTCTGATGTGTTCATTAGCTATATATTTCAGTTTTGTTCTCGACCAATACTGACCGTTCGAAAAAGATGAATGGTGTTCAAACTTCAGCTGATGGTCGAAGCCTGCCAACTACGCAGTAATAGTGCAACCAAAATTACATGCTGAATAACCAACCGGTATCCTCGGACAACGATGAACTATCAACTAACCAGCGCCAGGACTATTCTGTGAATTGTGGACCAACCAACCGTTAATGTTGAAGGAAGGGAACTATCAACTACGAAGTGCCAAGGTCTGTGCTGAAGTGTATGAACCAGCCAACCGGTAAAATCCGATGATGGGGCCAACCAAACAATCGGAAGAGAATGGCATCTGGTAACCAACCTTTACCAGGTATATAGTAATGTAATGTAATGCTTTATTTAATTTTATGAGGATTGTGCACAGCCACAAGGCCACTCTCCTCATATAGTAACGGGCTTTTCACAATGGTAGCGTATTGTTAATCTTCACATATACGTACCCGAAAGCGCTATTTGTGATATTCCAACATCTTGGGGTTTTCCAACAAACTGTCATTTTGTCAATCTTGTATGTCCATTGTGATAACAGTAACTCACGATATTCCTAACTGTTACAAAAAAAAGTTTGACCATAATGTTTTTGTATATTACAGAACTGACGATCAACCAACCACAACATAGGACAATGACGCGGTCTACCAGCTACGCTTGCAGTGGCGTGACTCCTGCTGAAAATGAGTTGTGGACCGGCCGACCCACCCTGTAGGACCAATGAGGTCGATCTACCAGCCCATAACGAACCCTTAACATGAATTAGAACAAAATGAATTACGATGAAATGTGATCCGATCAACTTAGGTGACATGGAAACAGGGACGTTGCATAGCGGTTTTCTGCTCAGAATTTATACCTTCAACCTCGAGCTTATGTCGCCAACCTTGATACAGGCTGGGGTTTCCATCTTTCAAGTAAAAGGCGTCTGCTGGCATTGTATTTGACACGTTCTGTACAGATTTATGTTCACACGCAAAGATGTCGGTCGTTTTTTCCATGTGATTATGGACTCGTTAATTGTTATCATAGGATTATCATCCAGGAAGGGAATGATGTAATTCGTTACCAGAATATTTGGACATTGTTAATTTTAGGATCAAGGAAATGCAGTGTGAAATAATACACCTTGCAGCCCAATACAACGTGTTACATGAGATATCAGCCATGTTATGATATATCACCAACGTTTGGACCTCTCCAATGAACATTGGACACATGAACATGTGTGCTACATTGCTAATTTTAGGATCAAGGAAATGCAGTGTGAAATAATACACCTTGCAGCCCAACACAACCTGTTACATGAGATATCAGCCATGTTATGATATATCACCAACATTTGGACCTCTCCAATGAACATTTGATACATATTTGTCACACTGTTAATTTTAGGATCAAATAAATGCATTGTAAAAAATATACCTTGCAGCTCAATACAACGTCTTACAGAAGATATCAGCCATATGGGTCGTTGTATATTTATTGATGTCGATTGCTGACTTGAAGAACAGTGCTTGAGGGAATAGGCACATAGGGATGGAGTTTAGGGTTATGGCTATGTATAGCGGAAGGACTAGTTTTTAGCATTAGTTTCAATCATGTCAGCTGACGGGTAAGGATGGTGGTAGATGTTAGGCTTTATGTAAGGATATGGATTGGATTAGCTCAGGGATTGGCTTAGGGATTAGCTTAGGGATTGACTTAGGGCTTAGCTTAGGGATCAGCACTTGGGATTCAGTGTTAACAATTTACCTCAATGCCTGTCAACGACTCCATGGCAATATCAGTATCACTTTGTAACATTGACCTGTAAAAGTGTGACGTTTGAATCTACTGTACTTGTAGATTGAAATATCACTAATAAATTGAAATAATAAATGTAATACATGTACATTGTCAATCGGATTACTTTTATCACAAATTCCAATCTGATTTGGAATTAGGAACAAGATTCAATCTATTACATTGGATTTCAAATTAGTTGAGACAATATTGTACCAATTACCGCTCGTCTTTGTATGCTCAAATCATTGGGCTGATGACATGGACTGTCCCAGGTGGCACGGTGAACGGTGACTTGGCGAAGGTTCAAAGGGAAATGTTTTATTTCTGTTTTTTAATGCAGAGTGTTAAGCAGGTGGGAAAATGTTTTAATACAGAACTTCTCCCAAGATACTAACTTGTGATTATATGGTATTATCAACATTATTATTTTATGACCATTAAACTATTGTAATTATTAAAAAAACTTTTCTTATGGCATGGCCAATCCCAGGTGGTGCGCCGAGATGGCCGGTCGTCAAGGGGGCTCCGTACTGAAACAGTACATATATTTGTACTGTACAAACCCTAACATGTCCATGGTTTCCCATATATAACATTAAATCAAATAAAATATAAACCCCATAAGTTTACATCCATGCTTTCCCGGAGTTCTTTCAATCGAAATGTTTTATTTCTGGTTTTAATGCAGGGTAAACAAATGTTTCAATACACAGCACTTGTCAACAATATTATTTCAATTCTAAAACCATTGTGCATATTTGCTCCATAAAAAAAATACTTGACAAATGCACGGTTCCAAATAAATAACATAAAATCAACAAAAAATTGTAATTGTTCACCCATGCTTTCCCACGGCATATTTCAGTGGGACAGCACTATAAAATGGCAGCATTAGATCTGCTCTGTTACAAGTAGGTACCTCTGCCCCTCCCCCTCCCCTCCCTTCCCTTCCCCGTCGTGATATAGCTGAACAAATGTTGAAAGCCACGTTAAACCCTATTCACTCACTCACCCATGCTTTAGGGAGTTTTCCCTTTCAAAGGAAAGGTTTTGTTTCTGGTTTTTAATGCAGGG
>JAVTVY010044540.1:0-21733 GCA_036873755.1 Hanleya hanleyi | reverse complement strand
AGTGTTCTAGGACTGACCAAAAAGTTGGCATTTTAGATTCATTAGTTGGAGGGTGCAAAGTGCCCCCCGAGGTTGAAAATTATGCATCTGAAATGCTCAAAAAATCACTCTTAATCACTGTCAGCGAAAAGGGAACTTGCAAATGGCTATTCCCTACCCCCCCCCCCCAACTCCAAATCCCCGCTCCCACCCCCTGAAAGGGCTGAGTTTATCGGTTATACCGGTACCGTTATTTTTTTTTCAGAAAGCATGGTGTCTCCCTGTTTTTACTACATATTCACAGTATATATACTATATAGCAAAATGGGGTAAATTTGACCTCGGGAAGTTTGATTTATTGAGCATCAACTTGAACAAAAAATCAGATCTCCCTATGTAATCATGCAGTATTATGGCTTTTAACCCTACCTGGCCTGGGAGGGGGCACTCCCCCCCCCCGCTGGTTTTTTGCTCGTATCTCCGGAGTGACAAAAAATTGAGAGCTGAAACTCCGTCACTTTTCCGATTATCATATTGGGGTCATTTTGAGCCTATTTGCATGACCCCCCGATAAGAGGATCATAGGTTAATTCAAAATGGCGGCCATGGGGGGTACCAGAAAAGTGATGTTTTCGCCATATTTCTTCAAAAATTGCTAAAAATATCAGCATGTTGATTCAACGCGATTCTATGCATTTTACTGAAACAATATGCCTTAGCAGCACCAAAAAATACCCCCTGATCCCCCCCCCCACCCCAGGACTGGTATGGTTAATGGGGGAAGGGAGGGAGGGGTAAAAATCAGGGGGTGTTTTTTGGTGATGCTAAGACATATTGTTTCAGTAAAATGCATAGAATCGCGCCAAAATGCCCCCTACCAAACTTTCTGCGATATCTCCGGAACGCCAAAAAATGGAGAGCTGAAACTTCGTGACGTTATAGGATATCATATTGGGGTCATTTTGAGCCTATTTGCGTAACCGCACGAGCAGACGATCATGGGTAAATTCAAAATGGCGGCTATGTGGGGTACCAGAAAAAATGATGTTTTCGTCATATTTCTTCAATGTTTTGGCTTTTCTGTATAGAAAAGTGGATAAAACTTATTTTATTTCATATCAGATTTAATATTTACTAATTTTTCATGCAGTTTTTGCGAAGAAAAAAACAAAAATTAAAAAAATCGAAGATTTTGACCAAAAATAGTCCAAAAATGCTCTTTTTGAAAATGACGTCACATTGACGTCATCCTGGCGGCCATCTTGGATTTTTTTACATTTTCTTGTAGAGCTTGACCCAAAGATATAGTGTGGTAAGTTTCAGCCCTCTAGCCGTAGCGATAGCGAAAATATTTAGGGGGGGCAATTTCCGCCCCCCCAGGCTGCGGTACACCCCAAATCTCCCTGGTCAGATAGGGTTAAGTGGTATACATTCATCTGGCTATGATATGTTTTAATGAGTATGGTGACCCCCATGTTTTCATTGATCTTCTACTCTTAACCTGATGAAAAATATACTGAAATTAAAAAAAACATCCAGAAAAAAACGTCCTCTACTGCCTCAAACCTAATATTTTTTAGTTAGCAGGTAACTTGTTTGTAATAAGGTGTTTTTGATTGACAAAACTCTGTAAATAACGCATGTATATTGGAACTTATTCACCTTGATTAGTCTGTGAAACCGTTACTTCATAGTTTTCCATGCAACTCGTTCATAATATGGTAATTTTGATTTACAAGTCTGTGTGAATGACCGATGTATACTGTGAATATTTCACCTTGATTTTTGTTAATTAATCGGTGAACCCAATAATAGTACTTTTTAGTTTGCCATATAACTCGTTTATAATATATTGCTTTAGATTGACAAAACTGTGTAAATGACGTATATATTTTGTGACTTAATTAGTATTATTTTGTTTGCACGAGTAACTTGCAAGTCAAACTTTTCTTTGTGTCTTGCTGTTATTTCATCGCATTATTTGCTATTTGTACATTTTAGATGAATTTTTGTATATTTTGAACATTAACACGTTCGGCCTCTTTCTACACAAGAAAAAAGGTACAGTTTCAGCGACGCCTAGGTAAAGTTGTCCAGGCAACAGGTTATCTAATTTCTAGGTGCAACTATACCTATATTCAGCAGAATAGAACGAATTTTATACAATGTTGAGTCCAATATTATGAAAATATTGACTTGTTTTGAGGAGAATATGCGGTGTTGTTGCCCCTCGGATGGTCACATTGCCAGAGCCGCAAACTGTATCTTCTCTTCAAAACAAGTCAATAATTTCATTATTATATTTATAAACTCTTATTGCTGGATATTTTATTTTACAGTGATGCAGTTCTCCGAAGTAGGCAATCTCTTGCAACATAATTTATGATGCCCGAGATTTCAATTATACCGAGCTTCAGTCGTGTATATTTCGCAACGCAGTTTGGCAAACTCCGAACAGCGCATGTCAGCTGAACGACTATCGTCTGGCTACAAGCACTGCCCGCAGTCGAATGCTCTAGCACAGATCCGAAGATCAGGGAACACGTGGGTTTGTTACGATGGGACTAATCACGCACATATGCAGCTTCCTACGCAAATAGATTCGTTGAGAACGGCGAGGAAATCAAGAATCTAACTTCTTTTTCGGTGTAAGCTATTTATTAAATACTTTTGGGATATATTTGGTTAATGAAACAAAGGCTTTTTTAGCGGAAAGAAGGAAGGTATATATTGCGGAGTAATCTCAACGCTGAGAGCGTGTTAACGATATTTTCAATTGCGGACAGTGCTTGTAGCCAGACGATAGTCGTTCAGCTGACATGCGCTGTTCGAAGTTTGGCAGTATGGTTGTTCGATGACGGATGCTATTTGCTTCAGTATTGTTCCTGAATACGGTCCCTTTCACAATTTGACGAGGGAAATGTTGATTTGTGTATCTGTATCTACAACCACCTTGACAAACTGTTATGTGATTCGCTGTATGGAGCGAGAGAACGGACGACCTCTGGTGTATATTCCATAGTGGAGTGGAATACGCGGTTTCAGCGGACAATATACTCACACGTGACCAGGGAAAGCGCAGCTTTATCTCATTACAATTTGTAAAGTGATACACTCTAATAAATATAATAATGATTTTTATTGTACTCGTCCACGATGTGTTAAAATCCACATTAGAAGACGCACGGCAAGCGTCGAGATCAATGCGGATGTCGATCTCAAGCTGGACGGGTACAATAAAAATCATTATTATACAGCTATGCCCTTTGATCCAATCAAATCATTTCAATTGCACCACGTGTCCATGCAGTACCCAAAGTCATTTTGGACCCCAAAATGTCGTATTGAATTCATATTGTACGCTTCTTAATGGAGGTAACACTTTTGTTAGAGGCCAAAGGGAAGCCACAGAATTTGAACACGTATCTTCTTTGGAGGAAACTTTAATATCAACATAAATTTAATTCCAAAATAAAATTATCTAGTCAGTCAAATTTGTCTCAAATAAAGTTCGGAAAGTAGAGACTGATAATAGATTTACATGATATTTGTAGAATTACAGATTTTATTTCATTCTAGGAATTTACGGGTTCTAAATGAATTTATTGGAACCACTGATGATTTTCCAATCATAGAGAAGAAACGCAAGTCCGAGTAGGGATGACAATTTCATTCGGTATATTTCGCTATTAGTTATATCTTCAGCAGTGAACTATAACTAATAGCGAAACATACAGAATGAAATATTCATCCCTACTCGGAGTTGCTTTTCTTCTCTAAACGAATTCGTTGTTGTAGTTGAATATATTACTGTTATGTTTTTTTATCCAACAAAACTATCGATTCCAACATAAATAAAAAATCAATGACAAATAATTTAGTTTAATCTTCTGATGACCTGCATAATAGATAGGTCATTATACAGTGCTTAGTACAGTATGGGATGGTATTGTACTCGTCCATGTTGTGATGAAAACACGTATTGGACTCGACGACTTCGGCGTCTGTCCAATACGGGTTTTCATCACAACATGGACTTGCACAATACCTTTCCACACTGTACCAAGCACTGTTTGACCTCAAATCAAATTCAAATTGGGTTGGATATTCGAAGGAGATGTCTGAAAGCAATACAAATATCAAATATTTTTGTTCAGGTCCTTTCTTGATAGGTTATAGCATAATGTGCGTTTCTGGTTTGAATAATTTAGCCTATTCAGTAGGGCAAAATAAATGACCGACCGTCACTATTCAATTTGTGAAGATGTGTAACTTACACGTTTTACGACAGTGCGGATAAGTAATGGTGTTTTACGAGAGGGATGCACGTGTGATTCTTTACTCGCGTCATGTCTATACATGTATGTTGATTTGTAGAACGGGAAAATGCTCACCGGTGTGTTGTTATTGTCGTTGTCCTTGTTTTTGTATACACAGGCCCCCACCTTATAGTTGTAAAATGTTTTACTTTTATAGTGTTAAAATTGCGTTAGTTTCGTTTCGTTTTCATCTGAGTTGTATTGTTGGCTTAATTCTACATGTTTATATATGTTAGTATTTTATGTTTTGGGATCATTCTCTTCAGATTTTGGAAGGAAAGTTGAACGTTTCTGTGTATTAATGTAAAGTTCTAGATAAGATCTTGTATTTATAAGTAATCATGCCTTTCCAAATGAGCAATTCTTAGAAAGAAATGTAGATTGTATATCGTTATTCTTATTTACTGTGCTAGGTGGATGACAGAACGATTGTAATTTCCAATAAATACGACGTCTAAGTTAATAAACATTGTTTTAGTGCCAAACGGCAGTTTGTTTCTCAATCGAGATGTCCCGGTATCCTCTCATATAACCGTTTCACTCCCCAGCTGTCACCACCTCCTCTTTAGCATGGATAGCTCTGTGGAGTAGTGGATTTGTTCACTAGAAATACAAATATTGAGGAAATAATTTGTGGACGGCGATTGGCTATCCAATGTAAGACCTGATGCACATGTCCGTATTACTATAACCCAAATTCGCTCAATCTACATATTCCCACATGCTATTATTCAGAGTTAACGTGCTCGTTGATATGCTTCTGGATGACAGCTTCTCTCTTGCAGAAAATTAGCCTATGTTTATATATACTAAGATGGTCATATGGAATATGGAAAAAGTCTTTGGATTATGGACGTGGATATTCTTTCATGGACAACGGCTGAATTGTGAATGACGGACTAGACGCTTGTAATCAGGCCTACATATGAAGTCAATCTAACCATATAACTGGTTTCCGGTATACGCGGATGTTTATGCAATTTCATATGACAGCAATTTAGATAACCACATCACACATCTTTTTTAATACAGACATTATCTCCTGTTAGCTGATAATAACTAGTTTTTAACCTTGGGAATTCTGGTGGCAAACTTCGTTGTTTGTTATGTCATTATGCGTTTCCGTCCTTACATAGTTTTGGTACTTCGAAAAAAGGCTCAACTCGCTGTATTAGTTGGCAACTTGATTTCAAGTTGGCGGTTTTATAAATCTTAAGTACCTGTTGTGCAGCCCCTATATTTAG
Source organism: Hanleya hanleyi (assembly GCA_036873755.1). Lineage (NCBI taxonomy): Eukaryota > Metazoa > Mollusca > Polyplacophora > Lepidopleurida > Hanleyidae > Hanleya > Hanleya hanleyi. Next base: position 16,191 of record JAVTVY010044540.1, on the reverse strand, counting down.
TGACATAATTTTATTTCTTTGTTCGATAGATGGATGACATAATATTTCGTCGAATGAAAATATCATAAGCATGTCTGTGTTATGGGCTGTGCGAATTGAGTTAGATATTGAATATTGGACCTTCGGCTTTAACAGGTTCGGTGGGACAGGTTAAATATTTGTAAATATTCTTTGGATTGTTTTCATTGCGAACACTTCTTCTGTTATGGAGTTGTCCCCGGTAGCCAATCGGTACACATTTTTGAACTCTTTCAAATCATCATGTCTTGATAGCATCATTGAAAAATGTTGATCGCCTGTCTCTCTTGCAGAAAACCATATTGTGTTTTTATTTATTTTTTATATCATACACATTTAGAATTGGTGCGGACTGTCATACGAAATAGATCTTCGGATTATTGATGCGGAAAATAATTCATGGACGACTGCTGAATATTGAATATCGGATCTGAAGCTTGCTATTATCAATCAGTCACTTAGTCCAGTTTGAAAAATTCCCCAATTTGACTCTTTATTATTATAGGCCTATCTACTTCGGTAATTGGGACAGAACCCCGAACCCATATCTACAGAGTTACTAGTAAGCGTGTAATCAATTATCATTTGCGTACACTTCGCCACCCATAAGATGGCTTGCGAATCGTGTGTCTCCATTATGGCGGAGCGATATCCGGTACTTTACCGTATTCTGTTCGGCCTTCATCCGGCGGAGAGCAGACTCGAGAAATCTGATAAATTACAGGTTTTCATACCACCTCGAAAACAGATATTGCCTGATGGGTTTACAAAATATATAGGTATGAATAACTTTCGTAGCATCGAAGATGCATCGTAGCATCACATGACTCGAAAATGGCAGGTTACGTTGGGGTTATGTCGGTAGACTTTAGCTGATTGGCTAACAAAGTCACATGGTATTGATTTCTGGAAATTCCTTCTTGCAGTTGCCGAAAGTAGGCTGGAATGCATACACACGATCCCAGGGTCAGTCTTACCGCGTATAGATGACCCAGATGATTACAGGTTGATCAGCTATGCTTGGAATTTGATTCGTTTTATTTTCAGGTCACTTTTTTGCAATTCCTGTAATGTCCAGAAAAGTTCATTCATCAGTCATGCTTTAGCAGTTGGCTTTTATCTCCATATATTTTGCTTGCTGAAACTACACTTTGCCTCATCGTTCGCCCCAAAAGGGCTCATATACGGGACTCAAGTAAAGAAGGTGATTTTTCCAAATCGTTTTGTCCGTGGTCTGTTCACAGAACCGATCTGCACAGATATCAGCTACGTATCAATGGAGCCAGCGGATACAGAATGACTCCCAATGGATCCTTCATATCTGAACGTTGTAGACAAGAATTCACTGATCAGTATCACGAAATTAACGTTGAAATATCTTGGTCTCACGCGCTGCAGAGTGGAGCGCTTGCCGAATGATTCATTTGTCTTTGTGACATTCGGACAGAACTCGAGCATAGACTTGAGCGGAACCGCATACAACCGATTGAAATTATGGAAGTAGTATGTAATCTTCAAGCGACTGAAGTTACAGAAATACGCTTGAACAGCATGTCATTGACAAGGATAACACGCGGATTTTTCGATTGTCTTTCCGATATATCCGTGAAATTTCTCAGTTTGGAGGACAACTGGAATGAAAATTTCTCCGGAGATACTGTCGACCGTGCCGAACTTGGAGATATTGAAACTGGATAGCAACAAATTACAACACCTATATGTCACAAATCTGTCATTTCTAATAGAATTGTCCCTCCACCTTAATAGGGGTCAAATCATGCCGAAATTCACTAAATTACAAGCGTCTGGTCCGTCATTCATAATTCAGCCGTCGTCCATTAGAGAATATCCGCGTCCATAATCTAAAGACCTATTTCATATTCCATATAACAGTACTAGCACCAAATTCAAAAAGACAATCATAGTGTACATAAACATAGGCTTGTTTCCTGCAAGAGAGAAGCGGTCAACAGTTTTCAATGATGCCGGCAAGACATCATGATGTTCCAAAAATATCAAATCCGTATCGCTGATCAGTATTCTTAATCTATAATATTCGTTGTAAAGTCGTCATCCAAAGAATGATGTATATCAGTCACGCTTTGATTGTGACTGTTCGTATGAGTACCATTAGGATCTTGAAGTACATAGGTTCATACGGCCCCTAGCCCCGGGTTAAGCGGAATTAGACACAAGTTACGAAACGTAACGCCATAGATCTTGCACGCTACGCTCGTATTTTGCTATCAGCATGCGATATGTATCGCCAAACATTGAGTGGAGGCGCTTGGTGGTGTAGCCCTGTTTTATAAGTTTCTGCAACAATGTTTTGTGACGTTGATTAAAATCGTCATATTTAACACAGGATCTAGCAAATGCTACTAGGCGTGATATGTATACGCCATATGCAGGTCCCACTGGAATATTACGGTCCAGAAAGGGATAGTTTACGATGTCGAACTTGTAATCATCTCTTTTGTCACAGTCGACGAGAGAGAAGGCCCGCTTCATTTTTATAGAGATATAGGTCTAAATACGATGTGCCTGTAGGGTTATCTGTAGTTTCATTCAAATCCAGTGAAGGTGGATATATATCCTTCACTGTGTCATTTATATAGAGATTATCCACAGCGAGAAGATCGTCTATATAGCGTTTGGTGAATGAGAAGGAACGGACTTTGAATTGATCGGTTTTTTAAAGCGTCTGCTTATAGACATATTCATATGAGAACAGATATAGGTCAGCCAATAGGGTTGCACAATTAGTACCCGTTATAAATGGGAGCGATATGCAAGAGTTGGGAAAAATTGACGACGTCTGGTGACTAAAAAGCAACCATATGACTCTACACGAAAGTATTCGTCGATACCTAACATTCAGACTCGAGAATACGGTCGATTCTCGGACGCAGCTTTAGTATTGGGACCTGTCCTGTCCAGGAGGTCGAAATGACTCCCCTTAATTACTTTTCTTACGCTGAGCCATTCTCCCAACGTCAGAGTTTGTAACCTCCAAACCGTCGGTAAACAAGACTCTGACTTCACCCCTATACAAATGTCTGGCGCGCAGCCGCATTGCGTCTTTTCCGCTGAGCCAGTGAAAGAGCGTGTTATATATTTTCGGCTGACTACGTCATCACAGCTGATCACCGCGTGGTGACGGGCGGTCATATTGTAAACAACATTTGACAGGCGAGCATTCACGCTGAGAGCTATTGTAAGCATAAATTGATAATGACCCTGGAAAATGGAACAAGCGTGCGTCTTTCAGAAAATTATATTATGACCATGTGTATTGAATGATATCTGTGTTTCATGTCGCCGGTCTTGAACTCAGTGAGGGAGGGTAACACAACACAAATCACAAAATATAATATTGAAAAATTACTGAACCAAAATTACTCATTTGAACTTCAGCGAGGTATATATTATTATGTATTTATGTGCAACAAGTAATAAAAACAATCAGCGAAGGAGGTGGACGAGAAATATTCATCGGAACACATCATTGGCCTATTTTCCTCACAGTACTGAATATTAAATAATAAGATATCTGCAGTTAAATGTGTTTCCCTGGTTATAACCATAAATAATATTAAGAATTTGTCTGAAAATAACGGATTTCAGTTGAGCAACTGTGCCTTAATTTAATAATTGATTCAGTTTTTTTTCTATTGGCAATTTTTTATCAAACTAACTTATTTAAATTTGCTCAAACTTAAAAATGTTTATCAAATAAATTGGCTTTGAATTAAAAAAATGACAATAACAGTATTATCGCAATTTTCAGTATTATATTTAAAATTTATATTATAATTTATTATTATTATTTTATTATTATAATTTATCTCTTTATAAACTTAGCATCGAATCACCGCATGAGCCTCGTCGGCAACAATATCCGCCGTGGTTTTCTCGTGTTTAATTAGCAAATCGCGGTTCTCTTCCTGTCCCTTCTGTAGTTTTTCTCTGTCGCTATCGCCAGGTCCAAGTTATGTGGCAGTAAATCCTAGGGTTCGAAGTACATTTACTTGCTCGTTCATGATGGAAGTTATCTGACAGATCACAAATACCAGTCCGGTTTTTTAAACAGGATGCCCCTCAAAGATTTGCCACTGTTCGATCTTGTCGATATACAACGCCTATGTTGATTGGCTTGCCGAAGTTACGCTGAGCTTCATTTAGTAACGGAGGCTGTTGATTGGGCGAGAGCCATGCGCAGAAAAGCTGCGCGCCGCATCAGCCCCACTTTGACATCAGAGGGTTTTTACGACAATAGGGGATATACAATCTGATGCCATGAGAATGCCCTTGAGCTAGTGGGCTGAAACTTGACACACTATACCCTTGAATCAACCTCTACCAGAAAATGTAAACAAATCCAAGATGGTCGCTTTGATGTCGTCACAGTGACGTTTTTAATAACAGCATTTTTTGGTCGATTTTTCGAATTTTTATTTATACAATTTCTCCGTAAAAACTGCATGATAAATTACAAAATATTAATGTATTGTGAAATAAAACAGTTTTTGTCTCGCAGAAATTTTGAAGAAATATGACAAAAACATTTTTTTTGGTAACACACTTGACCGCTATCTTGAATTTACCCATTATCTTCTGCGCGGGGGTTATGCACATGGGCTTAAAATGGCCCCAATATGATAAACTATAAAGTCACGGTGTTTCAGCTCTTCATTTCTTGCCCTCCCTTGTAGGGGGCCATTTTGTCCCTAGTCCTAGTAGGATTAAGCGGAATTAGATGCGCTAGCTCGGGAGTTGTGTTGATAGATCAGCTCAAACAACTCAGCTGATATTAATGGATGAGCATCATGGGCATCTGATGGAGTAAACGCCTTAACATGGGGTAACCTGGTAAATGCAAGAAACCTATAAAAACCAATCTGTAATATCCGACGTCGTACGGCTTAAATTTCCCACCGAAACAATAAACTTACATACATTTGTCGTTGTCGAGTGACATGTTCAGAGGGCGGGCCTCGGAGACTAACAGTCCACCAGCAGAATCCTAATATATACAGGTACCTATGCTGTTTATATATTGTGTTGCAAAAAAAGTTAACCGTTTGGGCTGGGATTACAAAACTAAACATGATCAGAATAAATAAATGCGATAAAAAAGATCCGTTTTCATAGAGTTCGTCTGAACAATATTAATTGAAATTTGACTAGGACATTTGGAAGCGAATCGAAATTATATTTGACCAATGATAACATACACATTCTACATATATGTCGCCATTTTCATCGCGGTGAAGAACGATGGGTATCCGTCAGAGGAACTTCATTCTGTCCTCTAACCATCCTTGAGTACACTCCAGTTTTGATATGGTGAAAAAATGCATCTCTTCATATATGAAGTGACAAATGGCTGTCTCACGTGACCTATGTTAGTGAAAGACTGCCTAGAAATCAATGAAAAAACTTTCCAGTCGTTCATAATTATAAAACTGGTACGCTCAATTAAGTTTATATATGAAGAGAAATGCACACTGGCCCAAACCTATTATCTTTTCCCAACAGAATTGAAACTAGTTATTGCTGATTTACCAGTTACAGGATCGTATATTTTGACATCTCTGAATGGCATTAAAACCTCTGTGTATGGACTAAATTAGTCTTTCAATAGGGAAGAATACCAATATATTCGACATAACATTGTAACCAAAAACATGTGTAATAACTCAGGGCAATTTTAAATGATCTACCGAAGCGTGAAAATTATATGCTCGATACACTGTAAAACTCGGAGAAAGCATCCTTTCTCGGACATCATCTATATCAGACAATGACACCTGACATTTCTCGAAGAACCCGATCAACACAAAATTACAATGAGGCATCAGGAAGCATCTTCATTAATCGTTTTTCCTTCTATCGAGAACTTTAGTTGGTTTTCTCGAAGAAATCATATCAGATCATATCAAGAATTCTTCAAGACAATGTCGAGAGAGAAATATGATAAAAGCGGAATCGTTTTCAAAATTATCGATCGATTTTTTTCGACATCGTTTTTAATTCGTGGTTTTTGACCCATCGAGAATCAATGCTTTTATGTAGATCGAGAGAATGTCGAGAAATTTTTCTCGAGAAAGCTTCGAGAGAATATCGCGAAAGCATCGAGGAGAATGAAATACAATTAAGTCATTCACAGATTAAAAGCTGTTACGCCGCTATGTTTGAGGGTGCTACATAAAGTATATGACCAGGTAAAATTTAGCTGTGTCTGCCGCTTTAACAATGTAATGCTAGCATACCATGTCATCGTGATTTTAAAAGAAGACTCTATTGAATTATCACATTTTTATAAGCTGAAGTGAATGTTGAGTGAGGTAATCATGCGACTTCTGATGATAAAGCTAATACTACGTTAGAAACAGGAATAACATTATGGTCAATTTCACAGCACGCGTCAAGAATTGCAAACCACAACTACACGTAGTTAGGCATTTCTACAACAGGCAACACAACGCAAGAAAAGTGTGACTGAGACATATCATTCTCATGATAACGTGTTTTCAACGAAATTCACAACGATTAAGGATATTGAGAGCGATACGGATTTGATATTTAGACCTTTATGATGTTCTCATTGAAAATTGTTGGCTGCTTCTCTCTTGTAGAAAACAGACCTTTACGATGTTCTCATTGGAAATTGTTGGCTGCTTCTCTCTTGTAGAAAACAGACCTTTATGATGTTCTCATTGGAAATTGTTGGCTGCTTCTCTCTTGTAGAAAACAGACCTTTATGATGTTCTCATTGGAAATTGTTGGCTGCTTCTCTCTTGTAGAAAACAGACCGTTATGATGTTCTCATTGGAAATTGTTGGCTGCTTCTCTCTTGTAGAAAACAGACCTTTATGATGTTCTCATTGGAAATTGTTGGCTGCTTCTCTCTTGTAGAAAACAGACCTTTATGATGTTCTCATTGGAAATTGTTAACACTTCCTCTCTGTAAGAAACAGACCTTTATGATGTTCTCAGCTAGAAATTTCGGTAGCTGCTATACTCTTTTATGAAAACAGACCTTTGCCAGTGTTCTCATTTGGGGAATTGTTGGCTGCTGATTAGGTGGCATTTGTCCAGTTTGAGGTACATGTAATTCAATGTTGTGAAGTCATCATCAGCGCTGAGTGCAAATTCTGCTGAAGGTTAATATATGTAGAAATTTTTCGCAGTCTGGTTAATTATTTGTTTTTATATAGATAGTTGTTTGCAAGTATAGATAAATTCAATCATAGGCACGTACAAAATATAGGTTGTAAAGGAACCGCTGTATAGTCTTGCAATGGACTTCGCCTGGGCAAATTATCAGGCATTACTATTTTACTGATTTGATGTCAAAACTCCCCAGCTATTTTGTCTGTATCAATCGGAACTGTTGATTGCATTCTCTTTATTGAGGCATGATTGTTATACATTTAAGGATCCTGATTCGGACAGCTTCCTCTGAGATGTGTCAGTTATGGACACGATAGCTAATTGATGAACAATAACTGGCTGACGTATGTCAAATCTCACATCTCAGCCTCGAAGATAATCAAACTACTTTTCATATCGCGACGATGAACCCGTATATAACATAGTTCTTCTCTTCGCAGAAATAAGATAGAAACGTCCACAACAATTGCACATATGCAATGCAGTCACGGCAGTGATTATCCGAGACAAAACAGTCTAATATAGCAGGAATATGGGTACATTACTGAGGTTTTTTTTTGCTAACAAGCGTAAACAATAACAAGAAATTGTCTAAAATTTGATTATTTAAGAAATATTGTCAGACAATAAACTATTGATAACAATCTGAAACTGACAAAGAGAATAGTAGCAAAAACACGAAATCGATTATGACTGTTATCGCCTTTTATTTAAATCGTTTCAACAAATGTTTTGGACTAACTTTTCGCTTCTAAAGGACGGAATTCAATACTTAAATAAAGCAGTCACACGACCAATCATTCTTGTTTAACCTTGGACGAAACCACTTATTGTACACAGTGAGACTTCACTTTTACAAAGTCCTACACTCGCCAAACGGTAGAGGGTTATTGGGCATTCTGCTTTGCCATATTCACTTGATTCGACCCGTTTTAATCATAAATCCAAATTTGAGTGATTCGATAATTATTCGAATAATGACATATGCTTAATTTGTTCAGCCAAACGGGTATTTTTGGTATGAAGGTCCCATAATGGGTTTTGACGGATTGCATATCTACACACCATGTACATATAGAAAATGACGTGGTGTCCCCTGGCATCCTTGAGCATTTGATAAAACACGTTGTTACTTTGGCAACCACAGTACAAAATAACTCGTATCTTGGGCTTGTGAATAATTTCCTCAATACATAGACAATTTCTTCAAAAACATCCAACACTATGGCCGCTCTGGTGACGTAACTAACCAGGAAAATGCATTTCTTAGCTGAATTTTTGACGGATTATTCTTGTTTTTGTTTATTTACGCGCATGACTCGTGCAATAAATTTGGAAATAATTCTGTGATATGAAATTAAATAATTTGGGGCATATTTACACAAAAAGGAGAAAATGGATAAAATACCATTTTTATTACGACCACATGGTCGCCTTCTTGAATCATTTGACATGAGATTTTTCGGAATAGACTCAAAATGACCCGATATGCTATACAGCCTAAAACATGTGAGCTCTGAATGTTTCTTAAGATCGCTAGAGGGGAAGATTCTCCAGCCCCGCCCCAGGCCAGATATTCCGGAATCTTCGCTTCATATGGTATTATATTGATTCCTTTTATGGACTATGCCATTAGACCCCTTGATAAGTTTGACAAAACGGCTTGTTGCCAAGCCGATCATAGTATTAATCTGCACAATTGTAAGAGGTAATATCAGATGTTACACATCATTACCTGTTTGTGATTATAACAAAACAAAAATAATAGGAACTGTGAGCACTCTCGTGTTCTGACACATGTAAACACCGTCGTGATATGACTGAAACAAGATTGAAAACGACGTTAACCCCTACTACCCACTCACTCACTCACTCACGCCTATAACAAAAAAAGTTGATTTGGACCTGCAAGTCAAATACAATTTACACAACTGACTACATATGTCTGAAGGAAATATATTATCCATGGAAATAAGGCCTTATCAATGTTATTATATGAATTAGGTCTTTGGATTATGAAGGCGGAAATCCCCTAATGGACAACGGCTGAATTTTTAATGAAGGACTAGACGCTTGTATTGTCACTGTGTCTGTCAGGGAAATTGTATCAACATATACTGTAATTCCTTTCTACACCGTTATAAATCATGCCGTAAAGTCACAGTGAAATGTACTGGCAGAAAAGGTGCCATTACATTCAAGTGTAAAATTATGTTATACAGTATTTTACAATTACGGCTTTTTAACATGATCTGAATTGTAAATTGTTGCACCGTATTTTATTATTACCGTTTGTTAACAGGCGTTCGACTAAAAATTAGGTTGCACAGTAATTTACAAAATTTACCATTTTCTATATCCTTTAAACTGTGTAATTTCGTGGCACCTTTGTCTACAATTATCGGTTCCTGGAAAAGTAGTCACTGCAAGGCCGTAATGGCCACTGCTCGTTCACGTATTTGAGCTCTTCGAGTTTACAAATGCGGTCGCCACAAGTTTTCGTAAATAATCACGAAGGAATTACACGAATATACAATTTATCAATAGGGCATAACTTCACGTCAGACAGATCCAAAACCAATCCGAAAAATTAAAGGTAGCTGCCGCGTCCCTCCCGTGCGTGTTCTGATAATGCTCTGAATGTTGTACCCTAGAACTCAGGTGTCGAATGTTGCCTGGAACTGGGCGTTTCGTGTGCAAAGATATCAACTTCCTTTCATAGAAAACAGGAATTTTATGTTATGTTTGTGCGCAGTTTACCTGTTTCAGTTGATGTCAACTACGCCATCTTATTAACGATAAAAAATGTATAGTTGCATATGAATCGTTATAACTGACATTTGCAGAGGATTTAAAAGACGGTGAAATTGGGCCCTTTTGTAAATATCATGAAAACGATAAGCCCTGCGAATTGGTTTGGTTGAGAATACATAGCATTGTATTAATATGTATTCTGGCTGCATCATTTTAAATGATTTGGGATTAGCGAAAATTACTTAAGTCTCCCAAGATGAAGTATATAGGGGAAATATTCGTCATAATGTCGAAATATAGAATTACAAACGTCTGGTCCGTCGGTCATAATTCAGCAGTCGCCCATTGAAGAATATCCGCGTCCATAATCCAAAAACCTTTTCTATATCCCAAATAACAGCATTAGCACCAAATTCAGAAACACAATAATAGTAGACATACACATAGCTACTCTCTTGCAGGAAACTAGCCTATCAACAATTTTCAATGATGCCGGCAAGACATCATGATGTTCCAAAATTATCAAATCCTTACCGTGGCTGAGTATTCTTAATCCATATGATATTCGTTGGAAAGTCATCTAGAGAATAATGTATGTTACGCTTTGATTGTGACTGTTCATATGAGCACCATGAGGATCTTCAAATACCTGGGTTCATACTGCCCCTAGCCTCGGGTTAAGCGAAATTAGAAACAAGTTACTAAACGTAAGACATACGGTAGATATACATACAAACGGTTCTAAAAGATATTGCTGATACATGAAAAATAGAGACGATGTATTCAATACAGATTAACAACAGCCAAGAACCGGTCATTTTTGGTATGAGAACCATGACACCCAAAGTTTCCCATCCAAGATTAATGCCAACAAGTGAAAGATTTTGTTATAAGGGATTTATATACCAGTCAATTCTTTGCGGAGAGCAAACACTAATATGTACGTGTCTGTGACATTTTAATGTACTGAATATTTAATTGGACGCAGCGAGTCATATATTTGCGCAACGCAATGAATTGGGGGTCTTTACTATTCTGTGCGTGCTGCAGGCAAGCGATTCATTGTATTATATCATTCTGGAGGCGGATTTTTTTTATCCTTTCTCTATAAGTATAGAATTCAATCACAGCAGTTGTAATAAAGCTTTGTAAACAACCGTGCATTATTGAATCAAATTCACTGAAGAATCCACAGAGCGCACGTAGCAAACGATAAATTGTAAACCGGTCTTTGTGAACACTGAAACAAAACTCATCGTTTAAAAAGAAGGAGTATACTCGCTGATATTTATACTCGAGGAATTGTAAACATCCATAAGGAGGCAACACCAGGCATCTGCACGTCTCGTTTGCTGTTTTCTTCCACAGCGACAGATGATCGTAATCATGGAGCAAATACTGTGGATGTAATCGGTATTTTGGGACATTTAATCTATCTCGCGGTTTAGTTTATTGCACGATACATCCCTCAATGATTAATTTCCAACTGTCAACTGCAATCCCGTTTACAGCCATGCCAAATAGATCTGAGGAATTTGTGACGAACCGTGAGATACCACCGATGTGAAGAGGCGAAAGTTGGGATAACACACACACACACACAAACCCATCAGAACCGATAATTAGCACAACATTCCTATCAGGAATGTAATAATTCAAATAAACGCAAGCTAGTTTCTTGTAGGAGAGAAGCATACAAAACCATGATGCCCGACGGGTTATCTACAATTACAAGCGTCCAGTCCGTCAATCATTATTCAGCCTTCGCCCATCAAAGTATTTCTGTGTATATAAAAGATCTAATTTATGTAACAGCATTACATCAAATTCAAAAATAAATCATAGTATACATAAAAATAGGCTAGTTTCCTAGAAGCTTTGCTTTAGGTTTCAGACCGAAACACCAGAGTGGGTATCTGTCAGTAAGAGAACCGTGGTTCTCAACAAGATACCCCACGAATTCGTCACGATTTCCCAGTTCCTCCACATGATTTCCCGGATCAACCCACAACGTAAATGTGGTATCTTCGGCGCATGCGTGTGGTTGACATTCCTTTCGCCTGTCTCTTGTTTGGTCGTCTTTGATCAGTAAAAACCACACCAATCTTTACTTTCGTCATGCCATCGATGTCATATTCCATACCAGTTACATTTATCGTCACACATAGAATGGTTTTGCAATGCTTTTGTTACAAATGTGACACGGTATCTGTGACACGGTATCTGTGGCATGGTATCTGTGACACGGTATCTGCGACACGGTATCTGTGACACGGTATCTGTGTCTGTGACACGGTATCTGTGACACGGTATCTGTGACACGGTATCTGTGTCTGTGACACGGTATCTGTCCAGTTCTTGGATCAGTATACCCGAGGAAGTACAAGGATGAATCCCCGATGTGGAGGTCAACAATGGTTTGCTGTATATTTTGCTTAAATTCTTGTCGGAATTTCTAATTTTCTAGGGATAATATTTGGCAAATTGATCGAAAGTCAGACTATTAGAATTCCTACCAAGACTGAGAACAGGAGCGGACAGTAGCAAACCATCTTTGTTCTTGTTCACATTCATAATTTATTCCCAAGACCGATAGAAATGGGGAGATTCTCACCACGAGAACCCTTGGCATCGAGCGGATTCCCCAGTAGCTAAATAATATAGCCCTCAAGAGTACGAGGGCTATAGGTCGGCCCCAGTCACCTCCAGCGAGGGTTTTAGATAATTTTATTACGAATCACCCACCTCTGAACCTGCCGTACATCTAAACTCTATCCCCTCCTGCGCACTATTTCAAAATCTTGCACACTATTGTGAAATAGTAACGAATATATCGCCGTCTGAATTTTCCAGTCGGAAACTTCTAGCTCTCTGTGCGCCATGTTGGTGACGTCACTCTATACGGTTAACATGGCGCGTTTAAAGTGGAAGTCGTCTGGGAAATTCAGACGGCGATATATTCGTTACTATTTCACAATAGTGTGCAAGATTTTGAAATAGTGCGCAGGAGGGGATAGAGATTAGATGTACGACAGGTTCAGAGGTGGGTGATTCGTAATAAAATTATCTAAAACCCTCGCTGGAGGTGACTGGGGCCGACCTATAGCCCTCATACTCTTGAGGGCTATATATTATTTAGCTAATTCCCCAGATGTACCCCTTGGGAATCCGGTTGATTCACCTGGAGTCTTGCACGAGATGCCGTTGCTGAATTACACTTCAACCATCTCTACGATTTCCCTATTTCTCTCAATGCATTCAACAGTTTTCAATGATACCAGGAAGATAACATTTGGAGCGATAAACGCCTAAAAAACAACCATATGAATCTAGAGGAAAGCATTCGCCGACACCTAACATTCAGACCCGAGAAGGTTGCCCGGATGCCATTTGCACTTGCAATTTCGTCTTTCTTATTTTGAGTATTTCTGAGGTTTAGAACTGGTATTATTCCAGATTTTTTTGTGTAGTATTTTTAGTGAACGTTTTTGGCATCTATGCATGATTCGTCAGATTTTCGCTGTTCGTGGAGGCTGTTTTTTTTTTGTCTTGGTCAGCCCGGCTGGGTTGACCTAGATAACTAGTTTCCTGGTATAGATAGAGGGCGCTGTATTGAATATAAAATTTTCCTGGTGTAGATAGAGGGCGCTGTATTGAATATAAGATTGTCATACGGGGTTTTGGGGTCTTCGAAAGCGCTGTGTTAATATATAGCGCAGGTTATTTGTAAAAGTGTTCACAACTGCTATTATTTTTTTGTTTGTTTGTTCGAATCAATTTTTCCTGGAGCTCTCTGGGTCAGAGTTTTGCTTTTTTTTTGTCTTGGTGAGCCCGGCTGGTTTGACCTTTACGTAGATCACCATTTTCCTTGTGTGTATAGATGGCGCTGTATTGACTATAACATTGTCATACGGGGCTTTCGGGTCTTCGAAGACACTGTGTTAATATAAAGTGCGCGCTATTTGTAAAACTGGTTACAAGTGTTATTATTTGTTTGTTTGGTTGTCAAATATTTTCTGGAGCTCCCTGGGTGGGAGTTTTGTTGTGCGACTCTCTAAGTGGGATAGATAATTATTTTTTTAGTGCTATGGCAAACGAATCAATCTTTCCTGGAGCTCTCTGGGTCAGAGTTTCGCTTTGTTTTTTTGTCTTGGTCAGCCCGGCTGGTTTGACCTTTACGTAGATCACCATTTTCCTTGTGTGTATAGATGGCGCTGTTTTGATTATAACATTGTCATACGGGGCTTTCGGGTCTTTGAAGGCACTGTGTGAATATATAGCGCGCGCTATTTGTAAAACTGATTACAACGGTTAATATTTGTTTATTTGGTTGTTCGAATTAATCTTTTCTGGAGCTCCCTGGGTGGGAGTTTTGTTATGCGAGGTGGGAGTCTTTTATTATTTTTGTAGTGCAATGGCAAACAAACTGTTGGAGAGGCCACTGAGCCTTAGACTTTTGGTGCTAAATGCCGCTAAGCCGATAGATATTTGGCGTGTTCTAAGAGAGTCTGTCGAATCAGGGCCGAAAGTCCTTGATGGATTAGCACAGGTGACGCAGGATCTCTGGATTGTGACACTACGAAATAAACAGGCCAGAGACGTTCTTCTCTGAAACGGTATCTTGGCTTTTCAAGATCCGTGTGGTCGCTTTGATGAGATGGGTGGGAGTTTTGCTTTGTTTTTTTTGTTTTTTTTTTGGTCTTGGTCCGCCCGGCTGGTTTGACCTTGACGTGGATCACCAGTTGTCGTGTGTGGATAGATGGCGTTGTATTGATTATAACTTTGTCATACGGGGATTTTGGCTCCCTACCGCAATCGGTAACGAAATAAATGGCCGAAATGGCTCTCTCCTCCCGCTGGTATAGACCCAACAAATCTCCCCGGCTTGGTATGGTTACTACACTCTTATCCATTTTGTCCAGTCATATTTCCGAATAATCAGTGTCTGACTCCTATTCCTCAGTTCTCAATTCTTGAATAAGTTTTTCTCTGTCTGAATCTCTGTTTTATTGCTTCCCCATAGCACGCGGTATGTGCAATCCGCCGTTTTCACTTCAATTATTGAACAAAGGATTTGACCGTTACACTTTCTTGGAATAATGAGACAATCTGATGCAAGTTTACCATATTTACACCAGTTATTATTGGTTGAAAGTCTGCTCTATGATGTAGCTATACGTTTTTTCTCAACTTCTGTGATAAATATCGTACATTGACATCAAAATACGATCGAAGCCTGCAAGATCTCAGGCGCAACGTTATGTAACTTGTATCTAATTCCGCTTAGCTCGGGGTTGGGGGTCTTTTGAATATCCTGTGTTTTATCTATCCATGGAATTCAAACGAACAGACACAGTCAAAGCGTGTGACTGATAAATATACTCTTTATGGACGATGGCTGCATATTGAACCCCGAATCTGACGCCTGCTATTTATATTCTGATTGATATGTAACATTATAGTAAAACCTGCTCGATGAGTTCCCGCATATGTATATGTAATATTTTTGTTGTTGATATTCTGCCCAGATAAGTAAGTAAACCTATATGTGCGGATAAAATAACATGTTAGCATTCTTAAGAGGTTTAAATTCTTTGGTATTCTTTTCACATGTATGTCGTCATTAAAATTTGTCGTCAATCTTGGAGCAGTGTAAGACACCTAACGAGCCGAATGACTATTTTCTCCAAGCAGAAGGTGCTAGACAATTTTGCGCGCATGTATGTAGCATAATGTTTAACACATTTATCTGTGCATGAATATCAGTGATTTGTCGAACATTACTTTTTGTTTAGATAAACTAGGAATATGTTAGGCCAAATCATATTGGCAGAGAAACTAAACAAGGAAAACTTTTATCTCAATATTACACAATCGTGCTTATGGATGTTAGACATTCCAGTAATTCAATAATTTTCAGCTATCTGTCGTATGACGTAGGACTAGGGTAAACGCAGTGAATTCACTTTTATTGCAGAATATTCGTAAACTTGTAAATAATGCATATACCAAGAAATAATGCACAGAATCGATGCGAAGTAGTCGAAGTCAAGTTCAAATCTAAATCATAATAGTGTCTGTTGAATGAGGTAGTGTGACGAAAAAACATCTTACCACGGTAATCGTGTACATGGGAACAACATCAGTATTCAAAATGGATGTTTTGTGCGTCTCTGCAAGCTGATATCACTATGGTTACCAGTATTAGAATTGTCGGTGTCAGATAAAGTCCTCTACGAA
>JAVTVY010044539.1:0-21877 GCA_036873755.1 Hanleya hanleyi | reverse complement strand
ACAATCAGCATGTGACTGCACTTTCTTTGGACAAGTGACTGCAGAGTGATCATATGAAGTGCATGGTCATCATTATAAGCCTAAAACCTATCACATGTAGAAACACATGATCTTCTGTACACAACTCAAGAAATTATGTGAAGAATGCCTTTGAAATTTGATGAATTTAAACCATATTTATACCAGTTTATATCATGGTAAAATCACCATGGTTGAAATAAATACATTGTTCCAAATTAACCTGTATACTAAATGCGAATAGTGTACATGTACATGTAACTTATTACACATTGCTCCCAGATCCAGATCTTTGTTGGACAAGACAATAACACTACAAAATGTAATGAATGATCGGTTATGAACATCTGTTAGCTTCGAAACACAAAACACATGTACACAATATTTCATCTGATTTTATTGAAGAGAATTTCAATATAACAGTAGTGGATATATTAATCAATACACATTTTTGTACATTTATCAGACATGTCAGAAGGCCATGCTAATAGCCAAGAATACATGCAGGCATTGTGAAGCATACCTACACACTGAAGTTCTCCGTGATGAAAACAATGGGCCTATTCATCATGTAAGGAAAACACAATAAGACTACATGTAGAGAACCTAGTTAACCTGGAAAAGCTACCCGACAATAAACTGTGTTGCACACAGTGTTCCCAGTTTGAAGATCCTTTATGGCGAACTTCCCAAACAATTTGTACATGTATATAGTAGTATGATACCAGGGCCAGTGATAAGTACATTTTCTGTGTAATGCCCATTATGGTACAATGGTAGTAGCAGAGAAGACCGTCAACACTGTGTACCATACCGGTGACTATAGTACGTTTTACCATTATCACTTGTCCCTCATTATAACATGGTTCATTATAAAGTGGCTTTCAGTATAGCACAACTACAGTACACCCAAGAATTAAACTGGTCAAATTCGCGAAGGATAGCCGAAAAATGTCGCGAACCGTTCGCGAACGATTCGCCAGTACCTCTCGCGAGAAAATGTCAGAATTTTACCTTTCGCGAAAGGAATACGCGAACGATGTTTGAGGAAATACATGTCGTAAAATGTTTATATTCTTGTCTGTCAACTACTTATTTTTCATTTGCTGGTGTGTTTTGTTTTTAATGGCATTAATTAGGTCCATATACCTAATTTTGCAAAGGAATTGCAACTATAAAATCACGACGACGTACCGGTTTTCCTCGTCAGTCCATGATGCAGCCGTGATTCATGCAAAATCGAGATCGTAAAATTGGTAGCTGTATCACCGTATTTATCTAGTCAAAGTCGCATAATCTGCCCCTTATTTGAGTTCATTGTGCTGTATGGCTTGTTTTTGTAACTGAAATCTTTCACATCCAAATGAACTTCGCAGTGCATGAAGCCCGATCTAAAACATGGCGTCAGCCAGCCGTTCATAAGAGGCGTGTCCAGTTGCTACGAAGAGGGGAAACAACTCTGAGCAGACATTTAAAAAAATGTTATTGTCTTCATTGGCGGAACAGGGGTTATTCTTGACAAAAAAATTCATCTACTCAGTTTCCAAATTCAATAAAACTAACTCAGTTTTTCCAGCATGCCCGAATGTCTCCAAAAAGTTTTTTTTTTTTAGTTTTCATCACATGAATTATAAAAACTCATTTTTTTTTAGAGTTTTCATCACATGAAGAATAAAAACTCATTTTTTTAAGTTTTCATCTTTAACGGAATGCATTTATATTGCTGTGGCAGAGAGCGGCATTTTGTATGATTCAAATCAACGAGATATGATATAATTCTAGAGGAGAATTGGTGTGATTAATAAAAAGTGGTTTAGGTACATGTATATATTTTTTTTTTTAAGACTTGAATTTGAAATTCCCCCGACACAATTTGAAATGAAAGTGTTAAATTTTCCTTGGATTGCATTTTATTGCAGAAAATGTATCCTACGAGAATGAAATTTGCAATTCCCGAAAACGTTTGGGCATGCAAGGAAACCAAACGGCCGTAAATTGAAGACGGCCATAATAAATACCAAGCTGAACCGTAGACCAGTCAATGCTCTGACAACCCGATCATGATTGATTGTAGCTCTCGTCTTGCACACGTGAAACTTCTTTATTTAGACAATTTGTACATTTGGTTTTGATGTATTTTCAATACTTGGTATCGCTGGACATTTCACCTTTTATTTTGTGTTGAAATGAAACGGTACATATGTAGCCGAAAAATGGTGACGGCTGACTGCTGGCACACGTCTCTCTGCTGCGCAGTTCTGTCGGGCGTTGTAGCTGTCATCCCTCGTGGTCGTTTGGAAACTTGCACCCGGTCGTATTAATCGCAAACCCATACTTTCTAGCATAAAGAAATGCATTGGATGGTTCCCGACGAATCGAATTGGAAGCGTTCACTAAAACTAGGAAAGTAAGGCACAAAACTTTAGCTGTGCCGTATTCGATACGCACATGGCCTTTTCAACAACAACAACGACGACAACGTGAGTGGAGATTTTCTTTTGTTTCGTAGACTGTATTTTTTGCCTATTTCGTTCGTGAAACTCAATTTTGTTGCAGGAAATTCTTGCTGGGTGAAATCGAGAATAGTGGTCCTAAAACATATGCAACTGTACCCCGCATGAGAAGATCCAACACTCCCGCATTTGTTGCCATCTTGTCTTGTCAAATGCGGATCGCTTTACGTCAGTTACGATCGTGACCTATCTTTCGCGAAAGGTATTTACCTTTCGCGAAAGCTATGAAATAAATATGAAATCATCGCAAGTTATTATCAACCTTTCGCACATGCTTTCGCGAATGTTTCGCGAAAGATGAACCCAACATTTCGCGAGCAGTGACCAGTTTAATTCTTGGGTGAACTGTACTGTTGTGTCCCCCATACATGTATATGTGCAATACATGTTTGAATGTTGCTACATTGAAACCTCACTATAGTGCAACTCACCTGTAGTGCAGTCAATATTGTCCCCCAACTCCAGCGTTATAATGAGGGACAAGTGTATTAATGGTATACAGTATACAATGACACACAACCAAAGACGGTCCAATGATATAACGTTACATATTGTATGGAGAAAATGTAGTGACCGTTACTATATATTTATCACATATGGCCCCATTGATACTATGAAATGGCACTGCTTCATATCACGATATGGATTTCTGCACTGCTCCATATCACGATATGGATTTCTGTACTGCTCCATATCACGTTATGGATTTCTGCACTCATATGCAGGACTGATCTAGATTATCAGCCCCTGGGCTGATATTGCGCACAGTTGTTTTCCCCTTGAAGAACTCGTTATATTGTCGGTGAGCATACTACAGTGCTTTTCTCCTGAATTTGCATACTGGATCTTGCTGCTTATTAAAATTGTACCTGTAGTTATCCGATAATTGATCCTGAATCTTAATGTTTTAGAGGCAATCTATATCGCACTTTAACATGTCGTGTATCATCAAAATGGGACAAACAAAACATTGCCACAATGTATTGCATCTTACCGAGGGTGCACTCTTCGATGAAACCATTTCATCTAGAAATAAAATCTAGGTCCACTTGTTTTGTAAATTAATTTAGCAAGATATCATTCATCTACAAAATATGTGATCAATAGATTATAGATACATTGTATACCATTTTCATATCATCCCTGGCATCAGTCCTCGACCCCATATCAGCCCTCGAGCCTCAGGCCATCTGGCTGATATGGGGATATCAGGCTGTTACCAGAGTCGATATGGAAATGGATATACATTTGTACAATAATCTCTATGTACCACACCATTGTGCACACAATTATTTTATCCTGGGCAACTGTGTAGCCTATGCATTTTCAATTAAATATATTTAAGAAAATATTAAAAATACAGTGTGAGAAATCAACATTCAGTGTTCTAGGTACATGTATGACTTTCTTTGCCTATGTACACCCTCAAGTATCTGCATTGAATTCAAATTGTGAATGAGTGAGTAGGATGTAATGTTGGTTTCAACAACTTTTCACTCATATCATGACAGTATCTACATGTACATGGGACAGAAACAGAGTGGTCTCAATGCCGCATTTTCTATAGTGTTGCCTCATGGAAACACCATGCCATAAGCAGACTGGATACTCAATTCTCCCACCCAGTCAAATTATCATGATCATCAGTGGGACAATCAGTCCTTGATCTATCCTCTTAATGCTGAGCACCAAGCGAGGAATGAACAAGTCCCATTTGTAAGTCTATGGTATGACTGGGCCTAAGGTCGATCCCAACACTTCCCTGTGACTGCATGAGCTGAGACAGGAAAGTGAATTCATAGATAAAACAAATGTGCTTCAATGTTTTATTTTTGAAGATCTCCAGCCAGAAACAATAATATTTTTTGGCCTTCGCAAGAATGCGATAAACCTGCCTGATTTGTAACTATTAATGTAGCACATGGGTGTCTAGACAAGACATAATATTCTATATTTTGCTACTCAGTGGTATTTTCTGGAAATACAAACTACTGCTGAGACATCATTATTCTCTCATCAATGGGCCTCACAAAACCAACAAAATCTCCTCTCTCTATTATCATTGATGTGAAAATCAGATTTTTCCTGGCGCCAACTTGAGGATTTAATGCAGTAACGACCGTAAAAACACATTATCATATTATCCCATTCATATGAATTATGGAATTTACATTTGGCGAAAATATCCAGAAGCGCTCGAGCCGAAGAATGTACTAAGGGCTTCAAGATGTTCCTCTACATGTACAGGTCCACATTGTGACAATCAATATACATGTACATGTAACTTAACTTCTTAATGCATTAGGGGGGAGAGAGAGAAAGAATTAAGGTTTAATGTCGCGTTCAGCAATATTTTAGCTATATAGCGACCAAAACAAATGGAGCATAAAATGTAATATTTATATGCAGGAAATGAAAACTTGAAGATATTTATTGTCATTTATAAACTGATCAAATAATATTTTCGTTATTTTGGGATTAAACTATGTAGCACAGATTCTACATGTAGTGCAGAAAATTGGTTGAGTCCCATGCTTGAATTGAACCAGCTACCCCGAGAGTAAGGCACCGAATCGCCAGCACTATATGTCTGGGCATCGCTGGTTCAATTCCTGAATGAGACTCGACCAATTTTCAGCACTAGAATCTGTGCTATATTGAGAGAGTGTAATCCCAAAATAACAAAAATACCAGTAAATGAAAACTTTTCACAGAAAATTATATTCCTACGAAGTAGGCTACAGATCGCAAATTGTCCGGTAATGAGTGAGTGAGTCCATCCGAATCCTTTCGTCGGAAAAATAAGGAGAACCGTTGACATTAGAACCTTGATTTTTGGCATGAACGTGCATTAGGGCATTGTTACCAGCAAGTTCTGATCTGAAATAATTCTGATTAAAATTAGATTGATAATTAACACTTCAGTATATTGTTATAGATATATATGAACTGTAGCCTTTAACGTGTATCCTATTTCACATTGGCCACACCAGGCTTGAGCCTTCAAATTCAGGTCAAATTACCCACAGCTAAAAATACCCTGTCCCACTGTATGCCACATGGCCCTATTACTGAGGTTAATCTTAACTACTGCATATACCCTCAAATAATCAGCGCTGTTTCCATAACGAAGCTGAGGTGGTTTAACGTTTATCAAGGAAGAAAATCATTCATCAGATTGCCGATGCCCAAAATGTGTTGTCTCATATATCTAGATAACAACGTGATGTAGAGACGCTATTTATTCGTCTTTGTACCGGTTATGCTCAGGAGAATGACATAGAATCATTATTATCTTGTGCATAGAAGGTGTTGGTCTTGAGTTGAATTACCGCAAACTACATAAATGCTACCTTTCTACTATAGTACTATATATCAAAATTTGTTGTATTGTTGGGAAAATAATGTGATTCAAAAAGTTGTTTTGATCCTGTACAAGGGCACTGAAAACCATTAAAGAGATGTAAATGTATTTTCACACGTAAAGCTTGAAATCTACTGAACCTATATTATTCAATTTGTTTCATTTAATTAAAAAATTGTAAAATTAAATCGGCAATCGTTATTTATTTTGGAATGAAGGCGCATTAGGAGACTGTTACCAACAAGTTCTGAGCTGATCTACTTTTGATGAAAATGTCTGGTGATTTTTGATGAAAATCACTGGCGATTCTGACTTGGGACGTGCCCATCTTAATATAGGCAGGATTTCAACTGGGGGTGGGGATTTCCAAGAGTTCAGTTCGCGTTCGAGTCCTAATGCCTACTGTACTTCGTAGGTCCTGTGACGTTAGTCACACTGCCATGTAAAATATAGTGATACTACAAAACATATGCAGCAAAAACATTTGAATGCTATAATGACCTTCAATAGCCCACTTGTACACAATTCAGAAGCATAATAAGACATGGCTCATAGTGTGGTTGGTTTATCCACTCTTTCCTACCTCTTTAACATAGAAATTCGACCCAAAGTTACCAAAATTATCATGAATGTAAGCATATTGGTCCTTTCTTGGAATAGTAAGATAATTTGGTCTATTTACTGTTCGGTGGTCCTAAGCATATTCAATCCAAAGATATGGTACTAACAAGCACGTGGGGAGAAATTTGCACATTTTGACCACGTCACCAGGAAAACATATATATATATATAAAAACCTTTATTTATCGAGGGTAACTCTGTCAGTTACAAAAACTGTTCTTCCCAGAGGCCCTCCAGAGATACATGTAATAATAAATACGAAGCTGCGCATCTGAAAACCCCTCGGCTCTGGGCGCCAGCCATTCATAATGTATTCAATTTGAACCAAGACTTCAGCAACACCAAGTAGTCAAGTGACAAATATACAGATTATGAAAATTTTGCAATTAGAAAGGGCCTCTAAGGTTTCCGTCCAATCAGAGAAACTGGTATTTATTCATTACATAAGAGTCCTGATGCATCGATGATATATACCAAATTTTACATCGAGCATTTGAAAGTTATCAGAGATAGAGATCATAATGATTTCGCATAAATTAAAGATGGCTGCCCATCCTTCCCACCACTCAGAGGAACTGATATGGTTATTCATTGCAAGTCTCTCGATACATGGATGCTGTATACCAAGTTTCATATAGAACACTGAAATGGTATCAAAGATATACATCTTTAAAGATTTTGCATAAATTAAAGATGGCCACCAAGGATTCCGCCCAATCAGAAAGACCAGAACTGTCATTTATCGTAAGTCTATTGATGCATCGATGATGTATACCAAATTTTACATCGAGTACTTGAACGGTATCAGAGATGGAGATCATTAATGATTTCGCATAAATTAAAGATGGCCACCCAACCTTCCCGCAACTCAGAGGAACTGATGTGGTTATACATTGCAGGTCTCTTGATACATCGATGCTGTATACCACGTTTCGTATGAAACACTTGAATGGTATCAGATATACATCATTAAAGATTTTGCATAAATTAAAAATGGCCGCCAAGGTTTCCACTGAATCAGGGAAACTGGTTTGGTCATTCCTTTGAAGTTTCTTGATGCATCGATGATCTAGACCAAGTTTCACACTGAACAGTGAAATGGTACCTGAGATACACAAGATTAATGGTTTCGCATAAATTAAATATGGCCGCCAAAGTTTTCAACCAATCGGGTCCAGATTCAATAGGGTTCTGGGTTATGAGCATATGGATGTACTCTGCAAGTTTGGTGTGCCTAGGGTAAGTCGTTCTAAAGATATCTTGGTAACGAGAAAGGTGTGACGGACAGACGGACAGACAGACAGATGGACGGACATACATGACGATGACAATACCCTTCGGCCAAATTATATTTGGCCGAGGGGTAACAAATCACATGAAATATAATATAAAAAATATAACAGAGTAGAATATATACAGGTGTATGAATAGATTTAACAATGAGTAAATGATATGGCGGGACATTCCAGTAATCACACTAAGCATCTGTATTTTGGCTCCTGATTGTGTTCATAAGTCTTGACTTGAAAGCATTGAGGGATGGGGCATCCTTGAGATGTTTGTCAAGAGAATTCCACAACTTGGCTCCTGAATAACTTAAGCTCTGTTTTAGATAATTTGTTCTTGGTCGAGGAAGGTACAGTTTGTTGTTTTCGGCTGATCTGAGGTTTTGGTTTGTTACATCATTTACATATTGAAAAAGACAGTTGAGATAAGGTGGGCATAGATTATGAATGATCTTGAACATAAAGACAGCCTTTTGATAAGTTAGTCTATCATGCACACTTGGTCCAGTTGAGTTCTTGAAAAAGTGTCTTGGTTGGAGTGAGATAGTGAGCATTCAATATCATTCTTGCTGCTCTTTTCTGCAATTTATAAACCCGATCCATTTGAGAATGGATCAGTCTTGCGGATTTTCAATTAGGTTCTGCTCTGGGGCCACATCTCTGGTGTCATTTAAGTTTGGGGCTCCTAGGTACATGTATATTCATTCTCAAGCTACATGTATGGTGGTAACATCCAAACGGTGAGTGACGTACAGATGTATAGATGTACATGATGATGACAATATCCCAAGGCCATACTGGCCGCAGGGGTAAAAACATGCCTCATTCACAAAGATTAAAAACACAGAACTTTCAAAACTACCTCAACATTTGACTCTGTTTTCTTTAGCAAGGAAAAGATGAGCGAGTGAGTGAGTGAATAGAATTTAACGTCGCTTTCAACAATATTTCAGCTATATCGCGACGAACCAACTAAGCACCACCCAGCCAAGTTGTGTTCCTGCTACTTCAAAGAAGAAATTTTTGAAGCAGCATGGAACCAGAGCACACAAGACACAGACAGGACACTTACATGGTGCAATAAATACAAGTGATATTACAGTACTGTAGACATGACCGACATCACATTATCAAGTTCCTGTTGCTTCTCAGCAAAATGCATTGAAGCAACAGGAACCCGCATAATTATACACCCAACAAATACTTGTGAATAGATAGGTGGAGAAAAAGTTAGGTAAACAGTGTTTGTAAGCTCATCAGTCTGTTGCTTGGCAACCCCCAATTCCAAAAATTGTACACTGCAATTATGAGACTGCGTGTTGATCCCGGCCGATCGAGATGACTTAAAAAGGATGACAGAGGAGCTTCCAAGGCCAATTACCCGCTTTGGCCGCATGTTGATTGTGTGAAAGCAAAGAGCTTGTGTTGTTGATCAAAACACAAGTATGTGCAGAGAGTTTTATTGCCAGTCTCATAATGTTAGTAAATGAGGTGTTTGACTGGTCACAGGTGTAGTATACATGTACACATCATAGACTAGATTTACCAAGTGTTTAGAGTACATGTTTTCCAATGTTTCACCATGCACCAAGAGACAAGGTGTACATGTATACACATACTGTCCATGAACTAAGGTTGAATCTTCGTGGCCAACTACCAGTCCAGTACAAAACAAAAACCTGTCATGCATTTTGCTACATTTTGAAAATTTGAACTGTAACCTTTACGATAGATATTTTCTTTTATAATTCAAGATTTGTTGAAAAATCAAAGAGTCCATTCATCCAAAGTAATTCCCTTTTGCCTCAAGTGGTCCTTGGAAAAAATAAAATCATACAAAATCTCTTCAAGAATATGTGGGGGAACAGTTAATGTGATCCTGGTTCAATTCATGCAGCAACTGATACTTTTACTTGAAATTTTGTTCATTTTAAATCCGATCACAACACATTGTACAGAGGCAATCATTAAAACTACAAAATACATGTATCAAACAGGTGTAACATTCGCTCACTGGAAAATCTTACTTGTGTCAATTGACACACTGATACATTGTTGCTAGTGAAATTTTGTCTAAAAGTTACTTTTTTTGGTGTAATATTTACATGTGCACATACTGGCTACATATGTTACAGCTCTTAATAGAAATTTGGGAGATCCTTAAGAATTAACAGTCTAAAACAATAACAGTGTGTACATGTATGATTCTGGCCAAATTAAATTGATGACGAGAAAGGACATTCCTTTGAATCAGAAGAATTTCATTTAATATTTCTTTTGGAACTGGTGTTTTTCTTCAAATTGGCAAGTTCTGCACATGTATAACCATGAATTTATGTGTTTGCCTATGAATATCATATTTTCCGGAAAATCAGGTTAATCGGCATGAGGTTCCAGCACTGGACACTTTCTTCTAACCCGATACTTTTAAAATCAACATTGCACCATTTATTATTAGATAGTTTACATGAATATTGTAGATACACTGCTGACTGGACGAGATAAACAATTTAAAAATAACCAGAAATAGGTTTTGGATGAATCTTCAGTTGAGTCATTTCATGTCATAATGACATAACATCATTGCAATGCACTGCTGATTAAAGTCATCTTTCAGGCCAATTAACCTACAAGACTGTTTGTTGCAGGTATATGTGTAACCAATTCTTATCAAAAGGCTGCTATAGTTCATAAGGGTCTGAGATCTTAGAATGTCTCCCTCATACTTCTTTAATCCTACTCATAGGCATGACAGGCAGCATCAATGATCTGCGACAAAATTGCGGAGCCCCTGAATTTCTGATTGTCTGAAGAGCTTGCTCCCTGTCTAGCTACACCAATCAAAGCTTAATTCGATTGGATTTGACCTCACACTCTTCTTATGTTAAAGGTTTGACCAAAAAGCATAGCCATGTTTTATTTTATCAGGTATAATATTTAAGGTTTATTGAGGTCCCCCTAAGGTGAGTCTCACCACAGCTACAGACATATATCTGGTACTGTTCGCCCTGATGTACATGCCCACTGTACCTTCTTTGTCTCTGAAAGCAATAAAATAATGCCTGGTAAATCTCTACAGAGAGCACAGTTGATCAACTAGACAACCAATTGGGTTGGAGTCACTGTAAGATAGGATAGGGATGGTGTTGGACAAAGGTCTGGTTCATCATGATTATACATGTACAGCCTCCATGACCTCCATGACAACAAGTCCATAAAAGCTCAAGAACTTTCACACCCAAGAAGATAATGATATCATGTAATATATTTCTGAAGTATCAGGGTGGTCAGAAGTTTTGGAACAGAAACTTCATCGATGGGTAGAACAAATGAGTCTAAGGGCACTTCTTGAAATTGGGGCATGCTTTGAACTGGCATTCCAAACAAAATGGTATGGTGCATCAAGTTGGAAGTCCTACATGTCCTAGGAACTCCCTGGCATACTTTTTCGAACTCAGCAAAAAAATGATGGCTTATGGCATGCCATACAATAGCACAATGGTAATGGCATATATGCCATTCCAATTGAAACTTCTCTCCATACTGATCAAACATGAGGCAGCACCTAAAAGGTGCAACAACCCCTCAGCCAGACAGTTTTAGTCAGTGTATATTGGTACACAATGAATGAAAAATGCATATGTAAAAGCCTGAAAGATTTGGTTGAATGCAGAAGATGCTTTAGCAGTGGCTTGTAAAAGATTAAAATATGATAAATTCAGTGTGGGATGTTGGATGCATTGAAGGATTATAATAAATATTTTGACATAGCGCGTGCGAAAAATATGGCGGAAGAACAGAAATATTCTGAACAAAAACAAAAGGCTTCAAGCCATTTTGGCTTTGAACCCTAATAATAATCTAAACAATAATAAAAGTCTTTGATAGCAATAACTGTATGAATCCCTGTGTACCTGTTGATTGTCTGTCTCTTTCCATCTGTGATCAAGCAGAGGATGAGGATGGGTGGATGGCAATCCAAACAGCCTTGTGATATGAATAATATGTTTCATGGACACCAAATTGTATATCTGTGAGTTTGAAATTGGTGAAAATCTGGTCAATGGTTGTCCTAAGATCTGTGGTTGGGGTGTGGATTAAGGGAAAGAGCCCATGCTCTTGGAAGAAGTCGTTTATCTTGGTTGTTTCAGCCGAGTCGACAGCAAAGTCATTGTTGAAGTCTCCAAGTATGACAACATTAGTCGCTGAACAGTGGCTCCTTAGTGATGTAGAAAGTCCGCCCAATCAGAGAAACTAGTTCTGTCATTCATCGTAAGTTTCTTGATGCACTGATGATGTATATCAAATTTTACATCGAACACTTGAACGGTATCAGAGAGAGATCATTAATGATTTTGCATAAATTAAAGATGGCCGCCTATCCTTTCGGTCATTCAGAGGAACTGATCTTCATTGCGAGTGTCTTGATACATCGATGCTGTATACCAAGTTTCATATAGAACACTTAAATGGTATCCGAGATATATATCATTAAAGATTTTGCATAAATTAAAGATGGCCACCAAGATTTCCACCCAATCAGAGAAACCAGTTCTGTCATTCATCACAAGTCTCTTGCTGCATCGATGATGTTTACCAAATTTTATATCGAGCACTTAAACGGTATCAGAGAAACCAGTTCTGTCATTCATCGTAAGTTTCTTGATGCACTGATGATGTATATCAAATTTTACATCGAGCACTTGAACGGTATCAGAATGATTTTGCATAAAGTAAAGATGGCCGCCTATCCTTCCGGTCATTCAGAGGAACTGATCTTCATTGCGAGTGTCTTGATACATCGATGCTGTAAACCAAGTTTCATATAGAACACTTAAATGGTATCCGAGATATATATCATTAAAGATTTTGCATAACTTAAAGATGGCCACCAAGATTTCCACCCAATCAGAGAAACCAGTTCTGTCATTCATCATAAGTCTCTTGCTGCATCGATGATGTTTACCAAATTTTATATCGAGCACTTAAACGGTATCAGAGATAGAGATCATTAATGATTTTGCATAAATTAAAAATGGTCGGCCATCCTTCCCGCCTCTCAGAAGAATTGATGTGGTTATTCAGTGCAAGGCAAGTCTCTTGATACATCGATGCTGTATACCAAGTTTCGTATAGAACACTTCAATGGTATCAAAGAAATACATCATTAAAGATTCTGCATAAATTAAAGATGGTCACCAAGGCTTTCACCTAATCAGGAAAACTGGTTTGGTCATTCCTTCAAAGTTTCTTGATGTATCGATAATCTCTACAAAGTTTCACACTGAACAGCAAAATGGTTTCCGAGATACACAAGATTCATGGTTTCGCATAAATTAAAGATGGCCGTCAAAGTTTCCACCCAATCGGGTCCATATTCAATAGGGTTCTGGGTAATGAGCATATGGATGTGCATGGCAAGTTTGGTGTGCCTGGGGTAAGTCGTTCTAAAGAAAGCTTGATAACGAGAAAGCTGTGATGGTTTCGCATAAATTAAAGATGGCCGCCAAAGTTTCCAACCAATCGGGTCCAGATTCAATAGGCTTGTGGTTGACCACCCAACAATTCTGTATACCAAATTTGAAGTCTCTAGAAGGAACGGTTCGGTTTCTAGATCGATCACAAGAATTGTTGACGACCGGACGACCGGACGTACATGCCAACGACAAGACCCCGCAGCCTAATAGGCTGAGGGGTAAAAACCAAACTGAGCATGGTGTATCCCATCTGGATCACCAGCATATGCCATTCCTATCAAGGAACTCATGCCCTAATTTCAAGAAGCTCCCTGAGACAGCTCCTGGGCGACGTGGGTTTTGAACAAAAGAATGTGTCGAAGTCGGGCCTCCGTGACAAAATTTACTTCGGGTAACTTTAACCACAGTTATATACATGTAGGACGAAACCAGTTTTTTCAGTTAAAAAATATTCTATGTGACAAAATTTATGGATATTAAAGATATTACATCTGTTTGAAAAATATGTGAAAATCAGAGCACCGGAAAGTGTGGATGAGCGAGTGAATAAAATTTAACGTCACTTTCAACAATATTTCAGCTATATCACGATGAACCAACTAAGCACCACCCAGCCCAGTTGTGTTCCTGCTACTTCAAAGAAGAAATCTTTGAAGCAGCATGAAACCAGACACCCTCCATCCACCCTATAAAACACTGAGGACAGCACACAAGACACAGACAGGACACTTACATGGTGCAATAAAGACAAGTGATATTA
Source organism: Hanleya hanleyi (assembly GCA_036873755.1). Classification (NCBI taxonomy): domain Eukaryota; kingdom Metazoa; phylum Mollusca; class Polyplacophora; order Lepidopleurida; family Hanleyidae; genus Hanleya; species Hanleya hanleyi. The sequence continues at coordinate 7,838 of JAVTVY010044539.1, read as the reverse complement.
CAGTGCTAGACATCACATGATCAAGTTCCTGTTGCTTCTCAGCAAAATGCATTGAAGCAACAGGAACCTTAACCCATCCAACCACCCACCGGAAAGTGTGGTTCCAGATTCATGGTACACTATATATACCCCATGTTAACGTTATGGGATTCCTCCCATTGCTCAGATGAGCTAATTTTGTGAGGACTATTCTACATGTACGGTACATGAATTCATGACTATATATGGAACTGGATGAAGATGTAATCCATGCAGTTTTTTTATTTCGGGACAAATCGCATTTAACGATGGCCATCAACATTTAGGTTCTGTGAACCGAAGGAAATTCTGACATGCCAGAAAAATCTATAGCAACAATAACAATTGGGAGAAGACAATTGGGCTGGTGAAGGTACATGTACATCAGGGATTCATTCACGTCGGTTCTACGTACCGAATTTCGGTTCGTAGATTGAGTTTAAAAACTCAATTTTTCAGTTCAAAACTCAATTTTTTTGAGTAAAAAATCAGTATTTGTCACCAAAATATTTATACTCAATTTGTGTGTTGGAAACTGAATTTTCAAGCTCCGGAAACTTACTTTTCAAGCTTCATAAATTCGAAATTTCAATACGTGATTGTCGGGAAATCATCTGGTAAAACTCAAATGAGCACCATGGTCGCGGTAGCAAATGTAAATCTGTCGGCAGCAGGGGTAGAATTTCGACGCGAATCCGGGAATCTTTCGCGTAAAAACTCGCCTAAAATGGAACTTGCGTGAATCAAAGCTTAGCGTAATCAGTGTGGTGTTAATTCAGGGAGATTTATTCAATATTTCACGGAAATTCAAGTCAAATAGCTGACCTGTAATCAGAAAACCCCGAGACATCTTTTCGTCTTGCTGCAAAACGGATGTTTTGATGACGTAACGTGCAAACTACACCTCGGAAACCTTTGCGCGTTTATTTTTTGGAAGCCTTGAATGCTCTCTGTGAAGGTTCCCGACTGGCGCCAGATGGCGCTAGTGTGAATGCTAAACACGCGGTCGTCAAATGGAAAGTACACGAGCGTGAAAATGAAAACCTGGGACGTTTGGAGTTTATTTAGCAGATAATTTTGATTCGGATTCATTCATAATTAGAATGACAGACATTTTCCCAGAGGCAGCACATCAGGAGAAGTAGAATTAAGCGGTAAGAAATTTATGAAAATAAAAATGGATCGTTCTTCAGAGACATTGCCTGCATGAGACCTGTCATGAACAACAACAACAGCAACAGCAACGCGGTCGACCCTTTACGTTGAGAACACGCATTTCTTTAGAAGTGGGCAAGATTTTAAATTTAAAATAACGGCACTACACTTCTTGCTTATGTCGGTGGCTCTTGATTTTTTTTGAGTAATTTTGATCTTCCACTGTAAAAAACATCGCGGTATGAAATGAAAAATATGTGAGAAAAATATCAGGAATTTCTTTATTTTTTAATGTTTTTGCATATCTCTTATAAATCCATGGCAAATTGTTCGGCCTACTCTTTATCAGGCTCATTAATAATAATTGTTTGTTTTACGTTAACATCAACTGCTTGACAGGAAATAGGGCAGGTGGTCAGATTTTATTTATATATTTTGTCTTGCAATGCAGACAGTCCCAATTGATTTGTTTTTCATATGCAATACAAAGATAAAAAAAAAATATTCAGAGTATACACATGTATACTTACCATGTAGTAAAAATGGTTAGGTTGAATCCATTTGTGGAATCCAATACAATCATCGTGTAACTATTTTATAAACTAGTTTGATTTTTTTTTCATTGTTTCTTTCTGACAACATAATGGAAATGGGTAATCGCAATCAATAACACAAAATGATTTTAATCACAAAAGGTTAAAAATACATCAATTGGTAACAGTAAACAAGGTTCATAGAAGATAATATTTACCCTGGTTTGAAAAAAAATTATATACTCAACTTCGGGGGGAAAAAATGACCCTGGTTTGTAAAAAATTTATATACTCAACTTTAGGGGGAAAAAATGCCGATAAATTTTATTTTAACTCAATTTGACTGTAAAAAAACTCAATTTTCTGGATTTCGGTTCGTAAAATTTGGACTTCTATGAATCCCTGGTACATGTATACATGGACCGCATGGTGGACGAGAGATCTCAGACTGTCGGAGAAATAAATTCACTGGGATAAATCAGTTGCGGAACTCCACCAAAAGACAGGAAGTAATCTGTGTAAGCCTTAAGCACTGTAACATAAACAGAGATTATCTCTCATTCAGGATAGATTGATCACCACAGAGGACAATCATAACTAGAGTTACAGCCCTTTATTTGACAATGTTTATTCGCTTTGGTAATTGAATTTTTTCTGGTCTCGCTTGCAACAGAAGAGCAGAAAGTGCTGATTGTTCATCAAGATCATCGCAAATAAAATTTCTTTACGATGACAGCTGCTGTAAAACAGGACATTCCAGTCTTCTAGTTCCCTAGCTGGGATAAAATACATAAGAGTATTGATTCGTCCAAAAAACTGTTCGTAATACGTTGAAAATGTCGAACACTAAGATAATATGATCAATCATTGCTGAGCAAAGATACACTATGCAATAAAACTTGGTTACAGATTTAAGTTTTACACATCATGTTATGCAATAACATTACTGTGCAAAAGTTGGATACATCGCAGTGACAAGAAAGCGGTGACCAAAATCCCCCATCCAAAAAAAGATTACAGCATTAAATATCCAATTATTTCCAGGATGGCCACATTCTTCAAGATGATGTAGCACCTAAAGGTGTATTGAACCCTGCTCAGCCTTAAATACATTACGTTTGCATATGGCAAAATACAAATGGTTGAATGAAAGATAAGATTTTTGTGGAGAGGTACTACCAAATAAGTTCCAAATATTCTGAGATAGGCCTACAGATATGAATGTACGATAGAGTATGTAGTAAATTTGAAGAAAAGGACATAACTCTGAACAAATCATAGGATTGGGCAGGTACAATGTAGTAGACTTCCACAAGGTACATGTAATAAGTATGAAACAAGTCAATATGCGCAAGAAGTACTAACTTTGACCGGAAAGCAATACATGTACAATGTTGCTGGGCATGCATAGTTCAAATGCAACAAATTATTGGAACATAGAAATACAATATACATCTATACCAAAGTTTGTTTCAAAGTTGTCCATCAAATAGTAACCCAGATATGGGCTGGACCAGAAAATGTTAACGGGTGGGATGAAGGGACATAACTCTGTGGAAAACCATCAAAATTAGACAAGAAACCTGCAACATAGATCTGCAAGTACTTCATGTAACCATCTTTTTATATGCAAGATTCAAAGATGTGCATCGAATATTAACCAAGATATGGCCTGAACAAGAGATTGTTAACTGGCAGCATAAAGAGCCATACATGTACATGTAACTCTGTGGATATTCTTTGCAATGGGTAAAGTACCTGACAGCCCACATCTAAGCATCTTCCATATTAGCTTTCAAGTTTTCCATCACATATTACAACAAATTGTTGATGGATGGGATAAAGGGTAACATCAATGAAGTCCATAAAAAAATATCAACGAAGTCCGTAAAAAATCATGAGAGTACACATCTACATTATAATAAGTATTCTTCCGTGTACTATAAGTTATGAAGTTGTGCATTAAGTAGTAACAGAGATATAGTCTGAACAAGAATTTATCGGCTGACAGGATAAAGGACCATAACTCTGTGGAAAATCATTGAAACTCGTAAAAAAACAGTGCATGAGACTAAGCTGTTTAAGATGGTCCGGACAAGAAATTGTTGATGGACGGACGACTGTATGACCAGAAGTACATATTCATTACAAGACTCCGCAGCCTGATGGGCTGACAGGTAAAAAGTGATGCAATGAATGTAAGGCAAGGTGTCTAATAATTCAATTACTATTAGATCGACCGGGGCATTAATCAGCAGAAATATCATTAACAAGGATCCTATCAATAATTATGGCTAATTATTGTTGCCCCATGAAAAAATCAGAGGAAATGAGGTTGAGAGATCAAAAGTAGCCCCGGTTTACATTAGTTAACAAGATTCATGTAAATGTACAACTAGATTTTTTTTATTCGAAGCAATATTCATACAAGTATACAGATACAAGTAGCCTGCAAGCCTGGGTATACAGGCAAAATACTGGGTCTTGGACAACCAGAGAGTAAATTCGAGTGAAAACCTTCATATTACCATGATTACGGAAAAGCGCAATTATATTGATGATTTCTAGCTAGCCTCGGAGACCTTTTACTCATTGCTCCGACTTTCCACTTATCGCTGACATCACAGATGAAAGGGGCGGTTAGCCTGCCAGACCAACTAAGAGCATACCATGTCTGAAGGGTATTGTCAAGATTGTGAAGGGGGCAAACAGAAAAACTGACAACTATTGGGAAATGGTCAATTCACATATACATGTAGAAAGGAGGGCTGATATTTCTGTGTAAGTCCATGCGGTACATGTAACAACGAATTCCCTCTGGCATGTCCGAATTTGACACTGTGGCATTGCCATAAAAACGTAGAATATTCAGAAATTTTTGACAGGGGTCTGGCAGTTTAGGAAGAAATGAAAACACTTCCTAGACTAATGCGATAACATTAATAGTCTCAGAGATGTCTGGGTCATTAAACTCACGAAGTAGTCGACCAGTATATTGTCTGCACCAGATAAAACTATTCTAGACATTTTTGCCAAAATTTTGAAAACAGTAAAATTTCTCACAGAAAAAAAAACCTAAAAAATTTTATTCCCATATTTTACGAAAATCTGTGGCGAATTGACGAAAATCACCAATACCTACCATGTTATTTTGGGGCCATGATGACGTTGATCTGCCATTGATGTACAGGGGATTTCATAATACATGTAGTTTTCCAAGATATCTTTCAGTGACAAGAAATTACAGGCCTAGATTGAATCAAAACATCACACGTAAATTTGCACCTCCTGTCTGAAGTTGGTAACTTCTAATAATATGTTTATTTCATTTGCTGTGTTTCTATGATTCTCACTGGCTGCAGATGGGCTGTTTGAAAGCCCATCACCCAATCAGAGATCAGCCGGACATTCGAAGTTAACTTACAAGTTTGTAACTTCAGACACAACAAAACTGTTCAACTTCACGCTCACCAGAGCAACACGGCGTGTTTGTAAACATCACATCAGCCACAAACGGAAAACTATTATGAAATCCCCTATAACATGCAGGCTTGATGTCCTGACACAAAAAAATAATGTACAAATCCCCATCTGGTGTTTGTTTTAGCAATGTTTTTAGAACTAATGGTCTGGATTTCTTTATTCTTTGGAATATTTTTTACAATATAAACTGAGTTCAGCGAAAGTGTCTACAATAGATTATCTGGAGCAGACAATACCCTTGGAAGCACTAAACATTGCTGAGAAAGGTCGAAGGCCCTAGATAAAGGTACATATACATGTATATTGTAGCATAGTACATGTAGTGACTATGAAAACTCTCCACATCTGCATGTTATCCCTTACTGTCCAGAAGTGTCACACTTCATGTGAAGTGTGCCTAGAAATGCCTCTGAGGAGTACACTGAAAAGGCACTTCAACAACAGAGAAAAATACTGGAACACTTCAAAGGTACTTCATTAGAAAAAGGCAGTAGCCAAGGGACTCCTCAAAGACACTTCATGGACTTCGTCAATTTCATAACAAAAAATGAGGGACTTCAGAGACACTTCTGAGACTTTGTTTTTGTTCGGCATAATCCAAGGTACTCCTCAAACACACTTCATGGACTTTGTCAGTTCTTCAGCAAAACTTGGGGGACTTCAGGGACACTTCTGAGACTTAGTTATTGTTCGGCATAATCTAAGGTACTCCTCGAAGACACTTCTTGGGCTTTGTCAGTTATATAGCATAACTTGGGGGACTTCCCCTTACAAAAAATATCTTATAGGATCCTATAAGATTTGAAAAATCCTATAAGTTTCTAAAAAATCCTATAAGATTCTAAAAAATCCTATAAGATTCTAAAATAGAAGAGTCTGAAAAATCCTATAAGATTCTGAAAAATTCCTATAAGATTCTGAAAAATCCTATAAGATTCAACCCAATAGGATTTCTAGATTATTGGAATTTTCCCACAAACTGTTGTACAGTAACATAACATTATAAATTAGAACTACGTGTATACAAGTTTCAATGATAATAATTAGCTCTAGGAATATCCCAGCTTAAAGTTGGCTGATTTGATTTCATTCAGTGACATCAAATCTCATTTCAATGAAACCAATAAACATCAGATTTGTACTTCACAGTTCAAAATAGCTACAACTGTGTAAAATATTCACATGTGGTTACTGACATATTACTCAGAACTGTGAACACTTTTTTTGATCTTCTAAAGTGATCAGTACTATGGGTTTCTATTTGAATAAAATAAAGATATTAATAATATCAGTCTCTCACATACAATGTATTAGATAAGAAATCTTGTTGAATTCAGATTTTATAATCATTCCAAATCCATGATTTTATAGTAAAATTGGACAAAATGGGAAAATATTTTTAGAAGAATCAGTTCTAACATAATGTCAGCAACAAATACCCATTAAAGAATACTTTATGCTATCCTCTTCATTATTATCACTAAATATAATATATATATAATTTCTGTTTCTGGTAGTCTTTTTCTTCTGAACTGTTTCGTCAAAATGGGTGGAGTTATCTGCCCTTGAACATTTAATTGAACACCGGGGGCGCCACCAGTCGACAACAAACAAAATGGCTGACCTCTCCAACTGCAAAAATCAGATGGATTTGTTCATGTTAAGCTAGAACTATGGAGGTTTGAAGAACTGTATTGCAGATGGTGATGAGTGCAGCTAGTGATATAAGTAAATTATAAATATAACTATAATTTTTCTGTTTTTCATAACTTAATAAGCAAAGAACTGAGCTGAACCGTATGTAGACCTGGGAGTATCAGCTATTTATTTTATCAACAAGTTTCCCTTGACATATACTTGGCATATTAAAAAATTGATAGTGGCCTCAATAAATATTGCTACATGGACTGCAGGTTGTAATAATGTACTCCACCTTATAATTGCAGTCAAATTTAACGGTCATATAGCATGGCGAAATATCCATATCTCTGTCTCAATATCACTTTCAGATCTACCCAGGTTTGTCAAGGCAGTGTGGATTAATTGCCATTGTTATGATTGTGTGAATTGTCAGCTTGGAAACCCCAGGCTTGGGGACCTCATATGAAGATTGGCATGCACCCCTGGAGGAAATCCCCTGAGGGTGAGATATTTTTATCACAAAACTGCTTGTATACTTCCTGTTCATGTCAAAACAGGTGGATTTAACTGGTTGGGGGGATGGTAGCTCTAAATAAATTATCTTGTTGTTTAGAACTGTTTATTGATTTATAAAATTTATTGATTTTTGTTCCTTGCAGAAGATTGTAGAATATTTCCATACCAGATTTTTGACAAAATGGTAAAGAAATAAGTTTTAAAATATATTGATAATAAAATGTTAGCATACATGTAACCTATTTTTAGCTGCAATCAGAAAAAGTATAATCAATTATGATTAGACTTTTCATCATTATAACAGGCTATATTTTAACAGTCCCGCACGGGACTCGACCAAATTTTCAGCACTAGAATTTGTGCTATTCTAAGATAGTGTTATCCCAAAATAACGAAAATACTGTTATACGATGACTTTCTAAATGATAAAAAACATATCTATTCAGCTTTGGGAGCTGTGTCATTACAATCATCAGAGGGGTACTGTATGTT
>JAVTVY010044538.1:0-21621 GCA_036873755.1 Hanleya hanleyi | reverse complement strand
TATGCAAATGACTCCCCACAGTTCCATGGGTTGATTTCAATCATTATACTTTTCCCTCTGAAAGTTTTTACCCACAGGAGAAACTTAACCTCTGTTCACAATTTACGGTATTAAAATAGGTTTGTTCAAATTCTGGATAGTTTACTGACCAAGAATGTGCTTTGAATGTAGCGCCCGTGACAATGGAATTGACCATATATTTTTTTTCATGGGAACATTTCAAAGATTTCTCTCCAGTATGGGTTGTCTGATCAGATTTCTCTTTAATGTACAAATTTACTCACACACTGGACACTTGAACGGTTACTCTCCAGTATGAGTTCTCTTGTTTCTGGTCGGAATACACAGGTCTTGTACAACTGTATTCACATACTGGGCACTTGTATGGTTCCACTTCAGTACGAGTCGCCATATTACTATCAAGTTATCGATTGTGCGGCTGTTATCAAATACCAGGTTCTTGAAGAATGTCCTAGATGATCAGTGATGGTTGTGTACAATCGAGGGGGGGATCTCTTCAGTATGGGCGACCAGCAGTTCCTCTATTTGACTAATCAACGTGGTATATGTATTCTGAAATCATATAACATAATTTCAGCATTCTCAGTTGCGATAAGTTTACCACGCTATGAACGGAAGAACGACGTTTTCCCATGTGGATGAATGCAGAAACTGTTTTGTGAATAATTGGATCTCCCCATTGTGTGAGGTTCTGAATAATGGATCATGCCCCCCCCATGTCGTGATATTGGCCTGTGCTGGATTTGTCCCAGAGAGAGAGTTTTATGCTTGTTTAAAGAGCCATAAAATCCACAGGACTCCAATTATAAATTAGCTGAGATGTCCAGTGCAATCTATCAAAGTCTTATTAATGAGTAGTTCCATCAAGTCAGACAGCCAAGAACCGGGTCAGATTTTATTATCTACACTAGGAGAGGACCTGCTTTGGGCCATGCTAGATACAGCATCCAGTCACCCCAGTCGCTCTCAGAATCTACATCTGTTTCCAATTAATTCACTAGCTTGAAAATCGGGATTTCCAGAATGCAGCTAATGTTAAGACTTTTCAAGATATAATGTGTTGAGGAAGAATAATGTATGGAGAAAGAATAATAAGTTGTTGGGAATAATAATCAGTGTTGAGAAGTGTATAAAAGGAGTGTGAATACATTTTTGATGTCAAAATACACTATACAAGTATTATCAATAAACTTAGCACATTCAACGCTTCCACTATGAGAACTTCTAGTGCCAGCAGTGTACCAATGTTTGTGGGAGGATCAGTTTGGTTTAACTTTCTCCGGGTGCAAGTGTTGGATAGCAGCAGTTTTCGTCAACATTTGCATGTATACCAAAATGCTGAATTGTTTTGATCATGTCTAAAATACCGGAACTCACTGTGTAGCTTATACATATATGTGTAGCTTATACATATAGCATCATGTAGTCTTGTCTGGTTTATAATTTAATCAAGTACCAAGTATTACCAGGGGCAAACCTGTCCCTTTATTCGCTTTTAAAAAAATATAGATAAACTCACCCTCATATGCTCACTCTGTATTTTATATTATTTCATCGAAAGCAAAACTTATTTCATGGACGATATACACATACCGATACAAAAGGGTAGTTCTACCGAAATGTAGTAAATTGGGGAATATTTTTTTTCTAAATTTCAAATACTATTGTTATGGTAAAATTTTTATCACTGCACTCAATATATATAGATGGCAATTTTTTTTCTTTTGTGAATTACCCTTTCCAAGCAAAACAAATACTGAGAAACCTCAATTGGCAAGAAGTTCTAGCAAATCTCCAGAGTAAATTCGTCATAGTCCCAGCAGACAAGTCAAAGCTCCCAATAATAAATAATATAATATTCATATGTAAATATTACAATTACCAGATACTGGTTAAGGAATTGAGCATAAACACACATGTATCATCATCAAATAGGTCTGCTTACTCCCAAACTGCAGGAGTGAGTCATTTATCATCGCGTTCAGCGCTATTTCGGCCATATAGCGACGATACAACTAACAACGATATGATTAGCTGGACATGTGTGACTATCCATGTACAGTCATCATGTAGAGGAAATTATTCTTCCCCTCGTGCTATATAACAGGCATGGTACAAAACTCATGCTGCTCACCAAAACTGCATGTAGTACTCTTGAAGATTTATTTAACAATCAGGTCCATACTTCATGTACGAACTATTGTCTGGGTCTTTGTGTCTTTGAAAAGGCACTTGTCTAGACACATTTTTGTCCCCAGACTTGACTATTGTATCCCCGGACTTGGCTATTGTATGCATTGTCTCGTGAATAAAGTATGAACCAACAATCACAATATGTTTCCCAAGGAAAGGGGTATTTGTCTTTCAACCAATCATAACGACATAACAAAGGTATACTGGACGCCCAAAATGCATAATCACCACACAAAGCTACATGTAGATTCATAGCTGGTTCTAGAAGCTGCACCACCAAGCTTCTTTCGATCCTGTTGACGAGGGCCCTTCAGGAGGTAAAAGCATTTTGGGAAAGGCATTGCGTCACTATTTCTAAAAGCCCTGGCATTGAATGTATGTGGATATTGAAAAACTAAAAATGTCTTACGGAAGAGCTTGATGCTAAAGGTCATACACGTACTGTACAGACATGTATCCAAATTGGATTTCACGACCCTCTATACTACAACTCCTCATCAGGACCTTATTGAACGTCTAAGTTCACTAATAGTACCTGTGTTCAAGAAAACTGATCGCAGATATATTAATTTCAGAATCCATAAAGCATTCCCTAGCTATACTACATAGGGGATATAATTTATGGGATGTTTCTCTGTTTATAGAATTGCTTGAATTTCTTATTAAAAATATCTTTGAAATTTGACAACACAATATATCATCAGCATATATCTAACGGGAACTAACTGTGCACCCCTCTTGGCTGACCTGTATCTGTTCTCTTATGAATATAATTACATGTATATGCAGGCGCTTTTTAAAACCGATCAATTCAAAGCCCGTTCCTTCTTACCGCACGCTATATAGAAGATCTTCTTGCTGTGAATAATCGCTATATAAATGACGCACCTTGACTGGTTTTGAAGGAAATTACAGATAGCCCTACAGGCACATCATATTTAGACCTATATCTCTATAACTCTCGTGGATTCTATTGCTATTTCGACATGATAAACTATTCCTTTCTGGACAGTAATATTCCAGTTGGACCTGCATATGGTGTATACATATCTCGCCTAGTAGCATTTGCTGGATCCAGTGTTAAATGTGACAATTTTAATCAATGTCACAAAACAATATTGCAGAAACTTATAAAACAGGGCTATATTCCACTAAGCGCCTCCACTCAAAGTTTCTCAATTTGGCGATACCGGTACATATCGCATCGTGATAGCAAAATACGAGCGTAGCATGCAAGATCTATGGCGTTACGTTTCGTAACTTGTGTCTAATTCCGCTTAGGGCTAGGTACCGTACGAGCCCATGTAAATCAAGATCTTCATGGTGGTCTTCTGAACAGTCACAATCACAGCGTGACTGAGATACATCATTCTCTAGATGACGACTTTACAACAAATATCATATGGATTAAGAATACTGATCAGCGATATGAATTCGATATTTTGGAACATCATGATGTCTTGTTGGCATCATTAAAAACTGTTGACCGCTTCTCTTTTGCAGGAAACTAGTATATGTTCATGTATACTAGGATTGTCTTTTAGAATTTGGTGATGATGTTGTTATAGGGAATATGCAGGTCTTTGGATTATGGACGCGTATATTCTTTAAATAACGACGGCTGAATTATGAATGACGGGCTAGACGCTTGTAATCGAAAAGGGCTGTATGCGGCAGGCAACCATGTACCCTACAAAGACCGGAAATGTCTGTTTGTAATTTTGACAGTTATATTTAACGTGTGTGGATTATATACCATAATATTTTTTGTTCCTCCCTGAGGAATCAGATGAAAGCTGTAAACCTACAGACCAATTGTTTCACACTAACTTCGGCTTCTGTTTTCAAGCTGATAAATAAATCTAGCATCTGGTATTTTTATATTTCCTACAAACACTAACTTTGTGTACATTTTTGGAACATCGTCCTGTTTTTTCTTTACCGGTAGGTGAAATCAGGACCTCTTGTAACAGTATACGAAGAAGTAAAAGATGCATAACTGTAAATACATTTCTATCGTTAACTATTTTGAACATGGCATCTTAATCAGTGATACTATGGAATGTATTATTATATTATTGGTTTTATTGGTTATCGGATTATCATCATATGATTATAACATAAATGAACGGTCAAGACAATTTAAAGGCATACGGACGTATACCCGGTACATCGAATACAACCGGGAATCTGTTGATCAACGGTCTCTTGTACACGCTCGAACTTTCTTCGATCAATAATGGAAAACATCCGCTGCTAACTAATCACATGATTTTTGCCACAGGGCACCCTCTTTGGAATATGTCTTCAAAACTAATAGATCGTACCGCTAATGATACAGACACAATTTCTGGGACAGGGTAAAAACTAAACAAAAAACATTCATATATTTTCGGTTTTAAGGTAAATATTACACGTTTATGTTTATTTATAAGATAAATTTTGTTTATACTGTAAGCCAAAATTCTTGCTGGCATACACTATTTTGTCAAATGAAAGAATTCATCTTGTAATTGGGACACCCTTACAAAACGTAGTAAGTTTCCCCCAAACATTTCACATTTATTCCATCTCAGAGGGTTCAAAGGCAGCTTTCTATAGTGAAAGGAGGAATCTGCACTGCCTCTTTTGACGTCAGATATGACTATAACGACGTTATATTTTATACTGATCGTAGCACAATAGAACAATATTAGATGCTGTGGCAATAAGAGTGTTGTAGATATACATAGTATTATATCATTGTTCTTTTCTTTATTGCTTATTTTATGATGATGTTGCAATATGTATTACTCATGTATTTGCTCGGCCTGTAATAGGTGCATTGCAAATCAATTCAAATTCAAATACTTAGAGCGCCTTACACCGTCTGTGGGACGTCGTGGCAATGCAGAGAATGGAACAGCTGTGTAACAATGCAACCCCGCCACCAGGGGTCGCTCTCCGCTGGAAAATTGGCCGCTCCGACGTAGGGAGGACAGGACCGGATAGCTCTGGTTTCGAGATTGTGTAACAATGTTGCATTGTGCCATGGTTTAGCATTCCATAATAACGTCACAAGTTCCAACATCCTTGTGGCGCAGTTGTTAAAATTAAAGTCGTAAAGCAAGAAAGTTATAAATTCTAAAATCTGGAAGATTATCTTGGAAAAGACCTAAACTTGCAAAAGTACATGTACCACAGTTGCACTTTAAATGAATGATCATGGTGCCGATTAAGGTAAAGACTCCTAGCGATGTGCACTGAACTGGGTAGTATATTACCTGTATATAATAGGAATATTCATAGTTCATAATATTGTCCATTTTGAATAATAAAACTAATGGTGTATTTTCTTGTTAATAAGATTAATGGGTGAAAATTCATAATGATGGATTTAATTTCGTTTGTTCCGGAAAATACTTGTTGTTATCCACACTGTCTGTTTACATATCGTTATATATGTGTCGAGATTTGATTTGACTGGTGTGCAGATGGCTTGCTATATGAATATAGTGAGATAAATGCATACAAAATAGACTAGTTAGGGCCTACAAAACCGTTTGACAGTCCTTAGCATTCCATTCCATCCGACCATGCACGGTCAAGATGCACCATCCTTGATCAGACCAGAAACCTCATTGTCAAATCCATTCTTAGTTCGCAATCTATTTATAAATTGACTTTTTGGTATGTACAGTAGGAATTCTTTTTCACAATTTTGATACAAGCTTCCTGTATATCTGTGGACAGCTTCTATGAAGTGAGTTCAATCTGGAGTCTTCTCCAGTTCAAATGTCATTTCACCCAGCATGCATCAACCCTGGACAGTCTGTATCTGTCACTCAGACCAGCAAGAGGCTAGCTCAGATATCAACATCTGGCTATCATTTGTGTTGAAACCTTAATAGTTTTAATGGCAATTTAACCACTTTCTCTGTGGAGAATCTCAGAGGGGAGTCGCCTTATCTGGTTTTTAAATCACCCGTCGGTCCCTTTGATCTCCCGGGTATTTGGAAGATTTTCAGAACAGGGAAAAACGACAGTATGGCTGAGCTCTTTGTCAAAGGATTAACCTGAATGTTGTGCAAGTTGATTAACCTGAATGTTGATTAACCTGAATGTTGATTGTCGGTACATATAGTCGGATGAAAAATATATTTTTTTAATTTGGTGGGGGGTGATGATAAAAAATGTCTAGTGTTAATGTGCATAACAGTAAACACAGTCACTAAACTGGTAGGCCTGATTTTTCGTATTATTTAGAGAATATGACATTTTTTTCAGCATGAATTATCTCCAATTCTGTCATTTTATAGCTGTCAGTTGCAATATTTCAGATATATATATGTTACCGGTACATATCCATATTAATCTTGCAATATTCGATGGAAATAACAAAATAGTAACTGTGTGAAAAATCGCGTCAACATACCCCTCACATCGGGAGCCTCAGCTCGACCGCTCAGGCTGAAAACATGAACATGATCATGATGAAAGGTAGTTCAACAAGCTGAACCCTGCTGACATTTAATTTTGTGATATTGACAATGCATTGTCAATATCACAAAATTAAATGTCAGCAGGGTTCAGCTTGTTGAACTAGATGAAAGGGACAGCGTGATTTTCCCCAGAAAGTTTGATCAAAATAGTTCTAAAGTTTAAGCTCAACTGGGCTGAAGTAGCTAAATAATATATAGCCCTCAAGAGTAGCAAGGGGCTATAGGTCAACCCAAATCACCTCCAGCGATTTAGATAATTTTATTACGAATCACCCACCTCACAAACTGCCGTACATCTAATCTCTATCCCCTCTGCCCACTATTTTAAAATCTGCCAGTCACTATTGACAGCGAAATAGTAACGGGTATATCGCCGTCCTGAATTTTCCAGTCGAATTCCACTTCGACGCGCCATGTTAACCATATACAGTGACGTCACCAACATGGCGGAGGGGAGTCAGAGTTCACGACTGGAAGGTTCAAGACTTGCACGACTGCTATTTCACAGTAGTGCTCAAGACCACAAGATGTGAGTGGGCAGGAGGATAGATAGATGCACGGCGAGGATGATTCATGATCGCATCTAAAAACCCTACGCTGGAAGAGAGCCATTCTATAGCCCTCATACTCTTGAGGGCTATATATTATTTAGCTAGGCTGAAGATGTGATTACAAGAAAGTCTGAAGTATATGACACACGAAACGACCAAAACAGCCGAGTAGTATGAAATACCGGTACAAAGAAATATCTTTATTCTTGGAATCATCCCCAGAGGAAATCTCCGCTGTGTTGCAAGTCGCACATGTCATGTTGTTGTTGTTGTTGCAAATGCCCGCGTGTAACGTCTGCTCAACTGCACGAGAAGACCCAGCGTTTCGTTGGAGCACAGAATACGTTTTTGCTGTTGAAAATTTTCAAAGACAAACTACCGAGGAGAGTAAATTGTAGAATTTACAGTTTCATTTTTGTCGGAAATAGCCGAGGTGTGCCGAAATCCTCCATGGGAGCAATGGCGGCCATATGGCGGCCATTCGCAACTTCTCGGGGATCTCCGGTTTGAGATGTAGAATCAGTCCCCTTCGTAGATTTCCGCTCCACACCCTGCATACCAAACGGCTGCTCCAACTTCCACCGGAGGGTCAACTTCCGCCGGAGGGAAGATCGTGCAAAATGGTAGGACAACTTGTTGGTTTTTACGTTGATATGTCAGAACCATACCCTATCAACAATATCAAATTGTCTCAATCGTTAGATGGTACGTTTATTTAACTAGCTGACGTGTTTTTGAGAACGGGATAATTCTAAATCGACAATTACATCCATTAGAAGCCGAATCTAGAAACCTTTCTTAGAAAAACTACATCAAATATGCATTTTATCTAATTAATCAAGAATATACCTACGATCGTTATGTTGTGTTTGCGCCAATAAACGAATCTGAATCTGAATCTGTAAAACGAGGTTGCCTTTTAATGGCAAGATGATATTTATATGTGAAAAGGAAGAATTTTGATGATTTTAAGACGCATGAATATGACCTGTGTGGAAGTGGTGATACAACATACGGCGGAGTGAGATCTGACTACCGCCGGAGTCAATAATAATATGATACAATTACCGCCGGAGTACCACTATCTCTTCTTGGCCGAGCTAAATGAATGTACCGTCCTCACTCAATACTGAATCCATCGAACGAATGAAAAAGATACTATTTTAAAGCGAAATCCATTGAGTTAAACACACCATTTACACTGCGAAAAATATTGTGTTGTTTTAACACAATTTTGTGCTAAAATGGCTACAACACAAAATGTTTTGTGTTGAAATCAACATGATTTTGTGTTTAACTTAATATATCAACACAAAATTGTGTTGAGTTCAATACAAATTAGTGTTCATTCTTACACAATTTGTGTTATTTTCAACGCAATTTTGGTGCTAAAATGACTTCAACACAATTTGTTTTCGCAGTGTATGGTCAGATCTAAATCTGGCTTGAACCACAATCTTTAGGCCCAATAAAAGGACGTTCCTCACCCTAAGAAATCATCATCAGAATTTCACCAAATTTTGCACGGATGTACCTTGGAAATATACAAATTCATTTCAAGAAAAAATTTACTAAGTCATCGAACTCACTTTCAAGCTCATGACGCCACCTATGGGGCGTTTTTGTCTAATTTGTAAAAAAAAAATGATGAAATTTAAATTGTACGATTTTGCTCCAAAAATTGTCACACACCACCGAATATCAATGTGCGCTGCTCATGTTCACGTGGTCTTTGTCTTTCAGACTGGACCATTTCCATCTGAATTCAATGATAATTTGCTCATGGAATTGCCTGACTGTTAAAGCCTATAGCTAATTATTCCCATCCAATAATGGGGTCACCGAACTCGTTTGACTTCTAACATCGTTTGACGCAGATTCCTCTAAAATTGGCCGGAAATCAATTGACGTTGCTACGGCGTGTGCTGTTATCAGCGTGATCGAAGGGAGACTACCTAATGCAACGTCATTTGGCATTCGCGCTATAAATACATGCGCGACGTTGTGCGCATCAGCAAAGGTGGGGAACGTCTTTAAACTAAATCCACGGAGTTAAACACACAACTCCTCGTCATTTATGGTCTGAGGCCTAAATCTCGCTTGAATCACAATGGTTGGGCCCTATCATCGCCTGGATCCGTTCTAAACATAAGGCCTACCAAAGAAAGCCAGTCATAAATCAATGAGACTAAACTCGCACACGCTATACGCTGACCATATGTTGACCTCAGGCCGCTGTCCAGCATATTCACTTTCGTCCAATCAGACACAACCGTAGGTGTTCAGCCGACCGTGACTCCGCCAAAAAGCTGAATTCGCTCTCTTTCAAAAGTGTTTTGACGTAAATTCTCATATTTATTCACAAATACAATTACATGAATTTTTCAGGTAAACATTTGTCTTTCTGGTGAGGGGGTAAATAAATGTTTCATTGGTAATGCAAGAGGGTGAAATCAATCGGTTTTTGTAGACCTATGCTGTCGGTCAAGGCATTCTCCCATTCTTTTAACATGGAGAAGGGATTCACACTACTACTTCGGTTAAATCGAATTTAGATCCGCCAAATAAAATCATAAATTACATTAATTTGTAGCATAGGGAAGGTGATATATTGCAGAAACTTTGGTTTAAATATAATTTATTCATCTTGATGAAAGGGGAGCGCATTAAGACAGCTTATTATTGCGTCTCCCCAGTACAAAAGTATTTTTTACATCAACCAAATAACAAGTATTGATATATAACAAATAAAGAAATAGGGAAGGCTAAGCATTAAAATCGATGACCAAATTATTAATAAATTTCAGCTATTGTATTGAAAGGGAGGCTCGGGGTGTCACAATACCAGGACTGCTGGACAAGAACTAAGACCAGAAAGACCCTGTCTGGACGCCGATAATAGAAAGGGATAAATGGAGGCTGATTGTATTTGGAGTCAAAAGCGCTTGGTTTTTGTAATGTAATCGCCCAGAAATGTCTGAATGCGTACGTTTGTAATCTCATCTTTGTCAAGATCGCCAAATTGCCAGAAACTTTGTAGGGGTAAATACGTTTGGGGGAACCTATATTTATTCAGATATAGCAGTTTATAATCGGACCTCCCATCTCGAACAATGCTAAATTTGGACCGGTTGGAGAGCCGTACGTGAGCCGGAATGTCAGTGCGTGTGCACGCCACGCCCGCGTCTGGGTTTCTTGCACATGCCGTGGTTATTTTCAGTCATTATGTTAGTATTGTATCGTCACATTGTTCGCATCACTGCTTTGATCTTCATCATAGTGTAACGCTAACCTAGTGAGTTGCCACCTAGCTTTATTACCTAATTTTTCCATAAATCGTGTAGTTTAAACAACTCAATAAACTCAGAAATTGTTATCTATTACGGTACTTCTTGTTCAGAAACGCTTAATGGTGCTTTAAGGATAGCTGTCCCTTTAGAGGCAGTTTTTGCACCCCCATGACCATTTGTCGACGGTATCAATAAATATACAACATAACCATAATAAACTATATATTTTATGAAAGTATACATCGTAGGGATTCCAACTATATGATTTGTATAACTGACGCTGCTACTGTGTAGAAAATATTTCAATTTTAACAAATTAAAATGAAAACAGTAGCGTCTATTTTTCAATTGAAATTTCATGAAAACTGTTGGTCTTGTTTCAACTTTAATGGTATACCTTGGTAGGAGACAATTCGAACTAGTAAACTTTATCTCATTTTTTTTAAATTTTTGCCTGGTTTTGTTTTTATAACTATTTTACTAAAATAAATTGAAAAAAATGTACTTTTTTACGGTCGTTTGTCTTAAAAGTTGGATAATTAAAAAACGAAGCCGATCTTACAAAAAGTGAGATCAGGTTTTCTAGATCACCTTATAAGTAACAAGCATGCCAAATTTCGGATTTTGTACAAAAATGAAAGGCTAGAAATCGGGCAAAATGTGTCCAGCTATACAACTGATGAATTAATCTCTATTTTTTGCTTGAATTCTATTGTCAAATACATTTTTAATCTGTCTAATGAGACCTACTCGAATTCCTGTTTATTCTGGATAACTATTACACTAAGTTTTTTCATCAAGTCGGTTTAAAGTCCAATTTAAACTTTAAAAACCTGCTAAAACTTGTTCACACCTGTGTGGATTACTTCACGGCGGGTGTTTGAGTGAAGTGTCACTGTCATAACTAGAAACAAAAATAAGGATGTTTGCATGGTTTTGATCAGAAGGGGGTACATTAATGTAAATAAGTAGGACTAATAGATAATTAGCTTACCATAATACTGCGGAAATGAGTTTTGGAAAGGGAAATTTAACAGACAAAAATAGTAGTAGCCAAGCCCAAGCTAAGGCAATCTGTTTAATTGTTCCAGGGCCTCGGAAACTAAATTTTCAATCCTAATATTAAAGCACTTCTATTTATAATTTTTATCTCATTTTTTTTCACCAAATGTTAGAGGAAGTAGTGAATATTTGAATGAAGTAATAAAAAAGTGACAAATTTTGACCCTCTAAGGGTATAGCTATCCTTAAATAAATGCTCTCAAAAGTGTTTGAGGGTTATCCGATACCTAGACTGTATCTGACGGATACACATTCGCAACATTCTCACGGCGTCAGATTGTATACCTCATACTGTCAGAAATATCGCTGTTTCATCGACAATTTAGGGGGTGACAAACTGCTGATGAGAACACCTAGGCCAATACACGAGTTGGCACGATGGAGCGTAAATGTCGAGGATAAAATTAGTGATAATCATGGCTATTTCTGCATGGTTAACATATAATAAATTGGCCTGATCGTGTACATACACAAACGCATAGAGATTAGATCCTCCGGCGGTAATCATATCTTCGAGACATGCTCCTCCGGCGGTATTTGTATCATATACGAACATGCATGAGCTAGAAAAACTAACAGTGACCAAAGTAGATTGAACTATTTGAAACTACAAGCTATCAGCCTGCTGTTAAGGAACTACTCTTCATATATCTATAACTTATTTGGCGGATGATACACAAATAGATGATTTTTTAAGCATCTAATCACCACCCTACTGAATCGACAAGTATGATTATAGGTGAAAACCGCCGGTCACGTGTCAAATCACAGTCAATGGTAGGTTTTTCGGTGCTTTCGTTATCAAGCGTGGGCGTGTGTCTGACCAGACGACAGTGACCACAGCCGAAAATGAACGATTTTCAGCATATCGATGACAGGTATGTTTACTGGTGTCCAGTCATTTTTTGAAGGAGAGATATCGTACTATATTGTCACCAAATGAAGGGTTATAACTATTTCAAGTTAACAAAAATTTTAAACATATTTGTGGCGAGAGGTGTTTTTAGGTGTTGGTAGACAGTCCATGGTAGGTATTAGCATCAGTAGTAGTGTAAGTGGGAATGGAGTATCTAGCGCCTCACTGCGCATGCGCGAGAAAAAAAAATGGGGAGGTCATGGGGAGGTGTGCGCAGGAGTGTTGTGCGCAGGTATGACGTCACTTCCGGTTGGGGTGAATGGGGCGTGACCTTGGGGGCATGTATTTCTCCGCGGTGATGCGGTCTGGCGGTGATGCGGTCTGCCTCCGCGGACCGAAAGTAGTCCCAAAACCGTGGGTTTTCGTGGAAGTGTTCGGCAATCTGTAGGGACCGCTAGTGGACCGATAGGGTCGAGTGAGGTATCAAAGTGAAGCATTCGTGAAGGGGCATCTAATGGGCTGGGTGAGGGGTTGACATATCGGCCTTCTGCGCATGCGCGGTGGCCGAAGGGTATGAAAATAGCCTTTTTGGAACTAGGGGAGCCCCTAGTGGACCGATGGGGTCGAGTGAGGTATCAAAGTGAAGCTTATGTGAAGGGGCATCTAATGGGCTGGGTGAGGGGTTGACATATCGGGCTTCTGCGCATGCGCGGTGGCCGAAGGGCATGAAAATAGCCTTTTTGGAGCTAGGGGAGCCCCTAGTGGACCGATGGGGTCGAGTGAGGTATCAATGTGAAGCATTCATGAAGGGGCATCTAATGGGTTGTGTGTGGGGTTGACATATCGGCCTTCTGCGCATGCGCGGTGGCCGAAGGGTATGAAAATAGCCTTTTTGGAACTAGGGGAGCCCCTAGTGGACCGATGGGGTCGAGTGAGGTATCAAAGTGAAGCATTCATGAAGGAGCATCTAATGGACTGCGTGTGGGGTTGACATATCGGCCTTCTGCGCATGCGCGGTGGCCGAAGGGTATGAAAATAGCCTTTTTGGAACTAGGGGAGCCCCCAGTGGACCGATGGGGTCGAGTGAGGTATCAAAGTGAAGCATTCATGAATGGGCATCTAATGGACTGGGTGTGTGGTTGACATATCGGCCTTCTGCGCATGCGCGGTGGCCCAAGGGTATGGAAA
Organism: Hanleya hanleyi; assembly: GCA_036873755.1. Classification (NCBI taxonomy): domain Eukaryota; kingdom Metazoa; phylum Mollusca; class Polyplacophora; order Lepidopleurida; family Hanleyidae; genus Hanleya; species Hanleya hanleyi. Next base: position 7,979 of record JAVTVY010044538.1, on the reverse strand, counting down.
TAGACGTTTTGGGAGCTAGGGGAGCCACTAATGGGCCGATGGAGTTCTATGAGGTATCCATGTGAAGCCTATGTGAAGGGGCATCCAGTCATGGGTGGGTGCATGTAAAATTTTTCCTGAAAAAAAACAACAAAAAAACAAACAACGGAAAACGGACTTTATCGAAAAACCTGGGAAATGCCTATATGGGGTATGAGGGGTATATAGGTCGCCGGGCTTAACGGGGCTTGTCTATCAATAGAGTTATCTCCCCCTAGTTCCAGGGTGGGTGTATGTAAAAATTTTCCTGAAAAATACGGAATACGGACTTTATCCTAAATTACGGGAAAATGCCTATATGGGGTATGGGAGGTATAGGACCATCCTGGGAAACGTACTTCTATACATTTGCGGTAGGGTTGTGGGGTCTCGTTTTACTCGTCTCGTCATTTAGAACATGATAGGAAGTGTCCCCGTGCGAATCGGTGAATTTTTTTGAAAAAGTACGATATAGCCTCATATAGTCCCATACTGAGGGTATAGGACCGATGTTTGTCCCCCTGGGAAACGTACTTCTATACATTTGCGGTAGGGTTGTGGGGTCTCGTTTTACTCGTCTCGTCATTTAGAACATGATAGGAAGTGTCCCCGTGCGAATCGGTGAAATTTTTGAAAAGTACGATATAGCCTCATATAGTCCCATACTGAGGGTATAGGATCGATGTTTGTCCCCCTGGGAAACGTACTTCTATACATTTGCGGTAGGGTTGTGGGGTCTCGTTTTACTCGTCTCGTCATTTAGAACATGATAGGAAGTGTCCCCGTGCGAATCGGTGAAATTTTTGAAAAAGTACGATATAGCCCATATAGTCCCATACTGAGGGTATAGGATCAATGTTTGTCCCCCTGGGAAACGTACTTCTATACATTTGCGGTAGGGTTGTGGGGTCTCGTTTTACTCGTCTCGTCATTTAGAACATGATAGGAAGTGTCCCCGTGCGAATCGGTGAAATTTTTGAAAAAGTACGATATAGCCTCATATAGTCCCATACTGAGGGTATAGGATCGATGTTTGTCCCCTGGGAAACGTACTTCTATACATTTGCGGTAGGGTTGTGGGGTCTCGTTTTACTCGTCTCGTCATTTAGAACATGATAGGAAGTGTCCCCGTGCGAATCGGTGAAATTTTTGAAAAAAGTCACCGAGCCCCATATAGACCCATACTGGGGTATAGGTTCAATGTTTATCCTACTGGGGAAACCCACTTCTATGCATTTGCGGTAGGGTTGTGGGGTTGCGTTTTACTCGTCTCGTCATTTAGAACATGATAGGAAGTGTCCCCGTGCGAATCGGTGAAATTTTTTAAAAAAGTCACCGAGCCCCATATAGACCCATACTGGGGTATGGCTATGGGTGTATAGGCCCATACGGGGTGGACATGTTGGAGTCTAGGTGGGCCACTCATGGTCCAATGGGGTCGAGTGAGGTCTTATTTTGAAGCTCTCGTGGGGGAGCACTTGACTACACTAATGGTTCGTCCGTGTTCAATAGTCTGCACATGCGCAGTCTGGCCGTAGTATAGAAAACAGGCATTTTGGGTGCTATGTAGGGGTGTGTTTGGGTTAGAGATGAGCTAATCACGGTTCGAATGGGTCATGTGAGGTGTCAAAGTGAAGCTTGTGTGGGGTAGAGTCAGAATGGTGTGTTTTTGAATGCATGTCGCGTTAATCTGCGCATGCGCAGTTGGTTGTAGTAAGTAAAGTGGCCATTTTGGGGCAGCGAAGGAAGTTATTTGGGGTCGGGATGGGCTAATCACGGTTTGAATGCGTCCTGAAAGGTGTCATCTTGTAGTTCTCGGGGTGTACACTCCGATTTGAGGGATGTTCGCGTCATCTGTGACGTCATCGGTGACGTCATCGGTGACGTCATCGGTACGAGTAGTAGCGAAAGTGGCCATTTTCGGGCAGTACATGAAGGTATTTGGGATCGAGATGGGCTATTCACGGTTCACATGCGTCCTGGAAGGTGTCATCTTGTAGTTCTCGGGGTGTACATTCCGATTTGAGGGATGTCCGCGTCATCTGTGACGTCATCGGTACGAGTAGTAGCGAAAGTGGACATTTTGTGGGTGCGTGAGGGTGAGTTTGGTGTAGAGATGCACCATCCTTAGTCCGAATGCGTCGTGTGAGGTGTCATTTTGTAGCTCTCGGGGTGTACATTCCCAATTGAGGCATGTCCGAAGCATCTGTGACGTCATCGATAACGTCATCAGTAGCGTGCAGACCTCGATTTGAGGCACGTTCGCGTCATCTGTGACGTCATTGGTGACGTCATCAGTAGGAGTAGTAGCGAAAGTGAGCATTTTGGGGCAGTGAAAGGAGGTATTTGGTGTAGAGATGGACCATCCGTGGTCCAAATGGACCGTGTGAGGTGTCATCCTGTAGCAACGCCCACCAACACCATTCTTAATGCTTCAACGCCCTGGTGAAATACTTCAGAAGCTCTGATATTCCATGGAATTGTCACTAATTCTTCGAAATGCAGTGATGCCCGTCAACGCTCGTCGTTACACCTTAACACTCTAACATAACGCCATGATATAGACAGGAGAGAGAACAACAACAGCAACAACAACAAGGATGACACATGAGAGAACAACAACAACAAGAAGTTTTTTTCATATAGTTTATTCTCCCCAATGTTACATCATATCCACGCTGGGGGAGCCGCGTTGGGTATATTTACAATTCAAGAAGATTCCTATCCAATCAGAGGCCACCATTTGCATGTTTCATATTCGTTCCTGTCCGTTAGATGTATTCTTGTCCAATCAGAAGTCTCCATTTCAGAAAGTGCCATCTGAACCGTTTATTCTAATCATCGTCGGGCAGGCCAGGATACCGGTGAGGCAACATATCCTCAGATAGTTGTTTGCTCATTCTGAGTATCTATCAGTGCATAGGTGAATACTTTCATCCGATGGGGGTGGTGGTCAGTTTAACCACGAAGAACGTAACATTGGTCAATATCTCCATTATCCACTTGGTGTTACAATTCAAGAACACTCTTGTCCAATTAGAGGCCACCATTTGCATCTGTCATATTCGCTCCTGTCCGTTAGATGTATTCTTGTCCAATCAGAAGTCTCCATTCCAGAAAGTTCCATCTTCGGCCATGTTCGCTTTGAACCGTTTATTCTAATCATCGTCGGGCAGCCCAGGAAACCGTTGAGGCAACATATCCTCAGATACATGTTTGTGCATTCTGAGTATCTATCAGTGCATGGGTGAATACATTCACCCGATGGGAATATTCCGTAGTTTGGTCACGAAGAACGTAACATTGGTGACCCACTCCACTGTCCACTTGGTGTCGGGGCGTTGTTGTTGGACCCGTTTCAAGGGATCCACGGTGTCCAGTTTCTCCAGCATCGTCTGTAGCGACACTCGGTTAATGATGGTAAACGGTTGGTCAAATACCCGGATGTTACTGCTCGGGTAAAAGTATCGGACTTGGTCTGTCTCCTTATGCCGCAGCACATAACCAAACGCCAGATTTAATTTGAAGGACGTAGCTTGGTCATTGAAAATGGCTTCCATGTAGCTGCGTAGACGGGCGAGGTCGGTCAGTCGAAAATTGTAGATATCTTGAATAGGGCGATGACGGTAGAAACAGTGCCGTATCATGGACCAGTGGCGCCGATAAATGTCACTCACTGGCTGGGCGTCCTGTAAGAGATCGCTAGGAACATTTATGGGCTCGTCCAGAAAATGTTCGATGTTGTCAGGCGTATGACTCGAAACCGTAACGGAGGGGTCCGGCTGGATATCCAGGCCCTCCTGGACCGTGGGTATAGGCAGGCTCTTCGTCATCGCATCACCAGTGGCGTTCGTCTCTCCGGGTTCATCTTCACTGGGTCTGACCTTCCGCGGCTCCTCTTTAGTGGAAAGTTGTCGCCCAAACCGTAGAGACGGGGCATGCATCAAACGTTGGTGCTGTCTAAACCGACTGGGTCGTTTGAAGAGTCGACCACAATCATTACATAGTACCGTCGCACCCGCGTGGAGTACCCTCTCATGACGCAGTAAATGATCCTTCCGATTGTATGACCGTGCGCAGATTATACAAGTATACTGGGCATCGTTGTGGATGGAGGCCTCGTGGCGTCGAACTGGCTGGGCGTCCTGTAAGAGATCGCTAGGAACATTTATGGGCTCGTCCAGAAAATGTTCGATGTTGTCAGGCGTATGACTCGAAACCGTAACGGAGGGGTCCGGCTGGATATCCAGGCCCTCCTGGACCATGGGTATAGGCAGGCTCTTCGTCATCGCATCACCAGTGGCGTTCGTCTCTCCGGGTTCATCTTCACTGGGTCTGGCCTTCCGCGGCTCCTCTTTAGTGGAAAGTTGTTGCCCAAACCGTAGAGACGGGGCATGCATCAAACGTTGGTGCTGTCTAAACCGACTGGGTCGTTTGAAGAGTCGACCACAATCATTACATAGTACCGTCTCACCCGCGTGGAGTACCCTCTCATGACGCAGTAAATGATCCTTCCGATTGAATGACCGTGCGCAGATTATACAAGTATACCGGGCATCGTTGTGGGTGGAGGCCTCGTGGCGGCGCAAGTCGTGCAGACGAGTAAACAGCTTCTGGCAAGTTGTGCAAGTGAACATCTTGGTGGCTGACAGAGTGTCTGATGAAACGTCCAGGCCGCTTCCCTTTTATAGCACGCTAGCTGGTGATCTATTTTTAGCACACTCAGTTCAACTATCCCCAAGTCGAGGGCCGAGCCGCGACATCTTCGGTAACATCCGTGTCTCTTCGGTCACCTCCGTACCGTCAACGATCAACATGTAGACATATAGAGTATGTACGGCATGTTAAGGTATTCATCAGTGACGCATTCAGCCGATGGGAGTGGTCGGTCAGCTTGGTAACGAAAACGTAACATTGGTCACACTCTCCACTGTCCACTTGGTGTTGGGGCGTTGTTGTTGGGCCCATTCCAAGGGATCCACGGTGTCCAGTTTCTCCAGCATCGTCTCTAGCGACACTCGGTTAATGATGGTAAACGGTTGGTCAAATACCCGGATGTTACTGCTCGGGTAAAAATATCGGACTTTGACTGTCTCTTTATGCTGCAGCACATAACCAAACGCCAGATTCAATTTGAAGGCCGTAGTTTGATCTTTGAAGATGACTTCTACGTAGCTACGTAGACGGGCGAGGTCGGTCAGTCGGAAATTGTAGATATCTTGAATAGGGCGATGACGGTAGAAACAGTGCCGGATCATGGGCCAATGGCGGCGATAAATGTCACTCACTGGATGGATGAAACCTTTACACCGCGCGCGCCGGGATCAAAGGTCAGTTCCGGTCACCTTTAGCGACGTACACCAAACAGAAGCGAGTATTTAAAATCCGTCACAGAGCTCTCGTCCAATCAGAAGCGAGTAATTTGACCCGGTGCATTATGGGACATATCCAAGATGGCGGTTCCAAAATGGCGGATCCAACATGGCGGCTCCAAAATGGCGGCGTATGAGAGCTTCTGGACATGGACCTGATAGAAGTCCAGAATGGTGGAACATTCGTAAACATTCGGGCACTTTACATCCGGGGACTTTTACATCCGAAGAGACACGGAAGTGCCCGAACATGATATCAGCTAGCGTGCTATCAAAGGGAAGCGGTCTGGCCGTTTCATCAGACACTCTGTCAACCACCAAGATGTTCACTTGTACTACGTGCTCGAAATCATTCACTCGTCTGCACGACTTGCGCCGCCATGAGGCTACCGAGCACGAAGGAACCGCCCGGTATAACTGTACGATATGTACACTGTCGTTTCAGCGCCCGGATCATTTACAGCGCCACACACGTGCACGCCATGAAGTACCCAAGCGTCCATGCGAAGAATGTGGTCGGCTTTTCAAACTGACCAGTCAGTTGCCGCGACACCAACGCACACGACACCCTGTTCCGCAGCCACGTTTGCAGATAGAAGAGCCCGTAGGCATCAATATCGAAACAGGGGGAACTCCCACCCATTGCACGAGGGCCGATGATGATGTCGCCCTAATTCAACAGTCAAATTCCGACGACAAGACCTTGGGCCAGATTTTGTACGACGTGGAGGGCAAAGCACACTTCGTGGACGAAGCCATAAATGTTCCCAGCGATCTGTTACACGAAGACCATCCAGTGAGTGACATTTATCGGCGACATTGGCCCATGATCCGGCACTGTTTCTACCGTCATCGCCCTATTCAAGATATCTACAATTTCCGACTGACCGACCTCGCCCGTCTACGTAGCTACGTAGAAGCCATCTTCAAAGATCAAACTAGGGCCTTCAAATTGAATCTGGCGTTTGGTTATGTGCTGCAGCATAAAGAGACAGTCCAAGTCCGATATTTTTACCCGAGCAGTAACATCCGGGTATTTGATCAACCGTTTACCATCATTAACCGAGTGTCGCTAGAGACGATGCTGGAGAAACTGGACACCGTGGATCCCTTGGAATGGGCCCAACAACAACGCCCCAACACCAAGTGGACAGTGGAGAGTGTGACCAATGTTACGTTTTTCGTTACCAAGCTGACTGACCACTCCCATCGGCTGAATGCGTCACTCATGCACTGATGAATACCATAACATGCCGTACATACTCTATATGTCTACATGTTGATCGTTGACGGTACGGAGGTGACCGAAGAGACACGGATGTTACTGAAGATGTCAAGGCTCGGCCCTCGACTTGGGGATAGTTGAACTGAGTGTGCTAAAAATAGATCACCAGCTAGCGTGCTATAAAAGGGAAGCGGCCTGGACGTTTCATCAGACACTCTGTCAACCACCAAGATGTTCACTTGCACAACTTGCCAGAAGCTGCTTACTCGTCTAGATAAGTTACGACGCCACGAGGCCTCCATCCACAACGATGCCCGGTATACTTGTATAATCTGCGCACGGTCATTCAATCGGAAGGATCATTTACCGCGTCATGAGAGGGTACTCCACGCTGGTGCGACGGTACTATGTAATGATTGTGGTCGACTCTTCAAACGACCCAGTCGGTTTAGACAGCACCAACGTTTGATGCATGCCCCGTCTCTACGGTTTGGGCGACAACTTTCCACTAAAGAGGAGCCGCGGAAGGTCAGACCCAGTGAAGATGAACCCGGAGAGACGAACGCCACTGGTGATGCGATGACGAAGAGCCTGCCTATACCTACGGTCCAGGAGGGCCTGGATATCCAGCCGGACCCCTCCGTTACGGTTTCGAGTCATACGCCTGACAACATCGAACATTTTCTGGACGAGCCCATAAATGTTCCTAGCGATCTCTTACAGGACGCCCAGCCAGTACGACGCCACGAGGCCTCCATCCACAACGATGCCCGGTATACTTGTATAATCTGCGCACGGTCATACAATCGGAAGGATCATTTACTGCGTCATGAGAGGGTACTCCACGCGGGTGCGACGGTACTATGTAATGATTGTGGTCGACTCTTCAAACGACCCAGTCGGCTTAGACAGCACCAACGTTTGATGCATGCCCCGTCTCTACGGTTTGGGCGACAACTTTCCACTAAAGAGGGGCCGCGGAAGGTCAGGCCCAGTGAAGATGAACCCGGAGAGACGAACGCCACTGGTGATGCGATGACGAAGAGCCTGCCTATACCCACGGTCCAGGAGGGCCTGGATATCCAGCCGGACCCCACCGTTACGGTTTCGAGTCCTACGCCTGACAACATCGAACATTTTCTGGACGAGCCCATAAATGTTCCTAGCGATCTCTTACAGGACGCCCAGCCAGTGAGTGACATTTATCGGCGCTACTGGTCCATGATACGGCACTGTTTCTACCGTCATCGCCCTATTCAAGATATCTACAATTTCCGACTGACCGACCTCGCCCGTCTACGCAGCTACATGGAAGCCATCTTCAATGACCAAGCTACGTCCTTCAAATTAAATCTGGCGTTTGG
>JAVTVY010044537.1:0-21548 GCA_036873755.1 Hanleya hanleyi | reverse complement strand
TTCAATACAAAACAGTCCCATGTAATCAGGCCCCAATCAGTCAGCATTGTCATGGTATTGTAGTCTATTATTACACAGGATGCTTCTAGAATATATGAGGCCAGCTTGTTTACGTGGGTTAATCACTTCGATCTTTCTAGAAGATTATTATAAATTGTATCTAGGCCAGATGACGATGTAATGCATATTTGAGAGGCTTCTTGATTTGGTAGAATGTACTGGAATGCCACATAGGGTATAAATAGTCCAACAGTCAGTCATTCAGCAGGAAATTCCAACTGGCTTTTTATGTGGATGTTAACATATACTGTGTTACCTTTGCCTGTAATTATGTTACGGATATACCACGGAGGCTGCTGTATGGTCTAGGGGAGACAACTTCTGTTGGCTAAACGCTATGGTGCTCTTCTGTATTGTGAGGTGGTAATGCGCTGTTGATGCGCAGATTGGCCGACTGATTAAATCTAATTCTCTTTCTGACACTTTCTCCATTGTTTTCAGGTAAGAATTCACATGTTATGTAAGGGTAACTGTGATAGTATAACATCTAAGGATGTAGTGAAACTGTTGGTGAGATATTGACTGGCTGTCAGGTCAGTTATATGATGGAAATGATTGATAAAAGTTGTGAAGCGGTGATGACCTAGTTTTCGCCATGTGTTTTCTTGTACACCACAATTGACACGGCCCGTGTAGTGTGTGGAGAGGGCGTGATAACGGTATTCTGTTTGTTTATCTCAATTTCCTATTTTTCATATAAGCTAATCAATTTGCTAATCAGATACGCGGTAAATTAGGATCCTAGGAGATCGAATAAATTAATTGTTTAATCCATGTAAAATCAAACTGAAACTCAATCACCTTGTACATGATTCAAGAAAGATAACTCTCTGTGGCATCTTACAGTAATGAGTGTGAATTACATGTATCTGATAAGACAGTTACCCCAAATTTACTAGACTGTGGATGATTGAAGTAATATGATACTGATTACTGGAAAATATGGAATGATGTTTTATGTTACTGTTCATAACCGATTTCTAACCTAATTGTTCTAATTATTCTGTTCCAATTGGTAAATCAACTGATATATTATGACAAGTTGTAATTAACAAAATTGTGCTGGGGCGCCATATTTTCTGCCCTTATAACATTGAGTTTAGGATAATGTAGCTACACTCTTGATCCAAAGCGGATTCATTACACTGGATCTTATGAGTTGGTACCATTTACTGGCAAGGGTAAGTGGCTATTGGTTCTCAATTGAAGCAACGATACCGTTAATAGAAGTGTTAATGAACTAGCTCTCATCTAATGCGGTTATACGGTCAATGGAGAAAGGGTGTCTTTATTATGCGATTTATCATGATTTAATTGTACCATGATTCAGAAGTTAAATTAGTCAAGGCCGTTACACTGTTAATGAAAAGAGTGTCCTACCATGGTTCCAAGTGCTATGATTCCATGTTACACTATTAATGGAAGGAGTGTCTTACTAGTGATTCCAAGTATGAGTAATGCATTACACTATTGGTAGAAAGAGTGGAATAGCCATGGTTCTCAGTTAATGCATATACACTGCTGAATTGAATTGATGGTGTTCTTAGTGCATGTATGTTTGGTTGATGGTTAAGATGATATCCACATGGTTAGACTGTTAACTGTCGCAGATAACTTTTACACTATTGACTGAGTGTTTCGCAGATAACGATTACAGTGTTAACTGAAGTATTTCACATAGAATATCTATCTAAATGAATGGAGTTACACTGTCAACTGCAAGAGCGTTTATCTGAGTGCATAATGAGATTTCCAAATACATACTTGCATAAGAGATAGAGATAACATCTGAATTAAGTAACTCATTCCCTGTTTATTTCTGAGAGAACGGTAATGCGCTGTTGATGCGCAGATTGGCCGACTGATTAAATCTAATTCTCTTTCTGACACTTTCTCCATTGTTTTCAGTGTTCAATGCTTGGGATTACTGGGTGGACAGTACGGACTGGGTAACAATTACGGACAGCTGGATTATTTACTCCTGAGCATTAACTGTAGACTGCTGCATAATCTATGGGATTTGTTAACGGCTATTGGACATTGAACATTTACTGAGACGGAGTGCGGCTGAGCAGTGTTGGATTACCATTATACAGAAGAGCGATTTGTGCGCATCAACAGGGACTGTAAAATATACACCGGTATAGCATTGAACAGTAAGATTATATTTCACACATTTATTTGTTGTATTAACCTTACTTAATTTTTATATGATTTTAGTATTGTGAATAAATATTTGATTTTTAATCCTTGACTTCACACATTTTTCTGTTATTGTAAAATTGAAATAACAGCATTTATTGGCGAATTGTGATAATAAATCTGATTCTTATTCACAAAACTGGATGAAGTAGGAGCGGTGAGTTTTTGAACTTTTTGAGAAAACAAGCATTCTGAGAACGCCAACATCTCGCCTTGCGGGGGCATCCGCCGAAGGTGCAGCAGTATTGAAAGCATACATGTAGAGCAAACAATAAGGTCTGGAATAGGTGATGTGGTACAGACAATAATGTCTGGAATAGATTATCTGGTACAGACAATAACATCAGTCCCATGTGGGATTACTGGCATATAAGTTAATCCCATGTAGGATGGATAGGTCAGTGCCGTCGGCGTCGGATTACTGGTGCATAGGGCAGTCCAGTGTGAGATTACTGCTGGATAGGTCAGTCCCATGTGAGATTACTGCTGGATAGGCCAGTCCTGTGTAGGTTTACTGCTGGATGGACCAGTCCCGTGTGTTATTACTGATGGATAGACCAGTCCCCTGTGGGATTACTGATGGATAGTCCAGTCCCAAGTGGGATTACTGCTGGATAGGCCAGTCCTGTCTGGGATTACTGCTGGATAGAAGAGTCTCGTATGGGATTAATACTGGATAGGACAGTTCCGTGTGGGATTGTTGCTGCATAGGCAGTCCAGTGTGGGATTTCTGCTGTGCGGGATTACGGCTGGGGAGGCCAGTCCCATGTGGGATTACTGCTGGATAGGCTAAACCTGTGTTGGATTACAGCGGGATAGGTTAGTCCCATGTAGGATTATGGCTGGATAGGTCAGTGCCATGTGGGACTACTGCTGCATATTGCAGTCCAGTGTAATATTACTTCTGGATATGTCAGTCCCATATGAGATTACTGCTGCATAGGCCAGTCCCGTGTGGAATTACTGCTGGATAGGCCAGTCTCATGTGGGATTACTGCTGGATAGGCCAGTCCGGTCTGGGATTACTGCTGGATAGATCAGTCCCGTGTGGCATTACTGCTGGATAGGCCAGTGCCATTTGGGATTACTGCTGGATAGGTCAGCTCTGTGTGAGATTACTGCTGGATAGGCCAGTCCCAAATGGGATTACTGCTGGATAGACCAGTCTGGTCTGGGATTACTGCTGGATAGTTGAGTTCCGTATGGGATTACTGCTGGATACAAAATGTAGGTCAGTCCCATGTGGGATTACTGCGGGAGAGCTGTGACCTAGGAAAACATGAAACATGTCCACCAAGTTTTATAATCATCCCACGAAAGGTTCAACAAACTTTCCATGTACAGATCTACATGTAAATTTTTGTCCAACAAAAACCTTATCAATGGAAACGTACAAAGTCTAAACTGCAATAATTAGGACAAAAATTCATATTTAATGTCATATTTCTTAAATAGCACATGCACAGCCTCGAATCACATCGAACTTGGGTAGCAAGTGTCAAACTCATCCAATGAAAGCTGACAGCTTCAGAAAACTTTCCATGTACAGGTGTACATGTACATTATTATTGACAGATTACTTAGACAAAACCCTCAAAATTTGAACAAAAATTACTATTTCATCTCCTAAATAGAACAGGGACATCCTCTAATCATAAGAAACATGTGTACCAAGTTCCATAATCATTCAATGACAGCTGACGACTGCAGCAAACTGTGATGTACAGATGTACATGTGCACTTCAGCTAAACGCAAAATTCAATGATTTGCCATAATTTGGAGAAAAATTAATATTTCATCTCCTAAATAGCACAGATACATCTTCTAATCATAAGAAACATGTGTACCAAGTTTCATAATCATTCAATGACAGCTGACAACTGCCGCAAACTCTGGAATACAGATGTACATGTGCACTTCAGCTAAACGGAAAAATCATTGATTTGCCATAATTTGAAGAAAAATTAATATTTCAACTCAAAAATAGCACACGTCAGGGCTTCGTGTTTAGCGCGAGTGATAGCTCACCTGCACGCAAACACTCGCGTAAATTCATGTCACGAGAGTGATTTTTAGCTCACGTAAACTGTCATATTTTATGTTGTATTATATTGCAACCACTCGCCTGACTTTCAAATACGCTCTCCTAAATATTTTGACGTGAGCTATTTTTAGCTCGCGCACTAAATCTAAACACGAAGCCCTGCACGTACATCCTCCAATCATAAGAAACATGTGTACCAAGTTTCATAATCATCCAATGAGAGTTAACAACTGCAGCAAACTTACCATGTACATGTATACATGTAGAGGCCTACATGTACAATTTACCTAAACAGGAAACTCTATCATTTGCCATAATTTGGAGAAAAATTAATATTTCTTCTCAAAAATAGCACAGGCATCCAATAGCATCCTCTAATCATAAGAAACATGTGTACCAAGTTTCATAATCATCCAATGACAGCTGACAACTGCAACAAACTTTCTAAGTACAGATGTACATGTGCACTTCAGCTAAATGCAAAACTCTATCATAGGGATTTTAACATTGGCGCACCCCAGGGGTAGTACCCCCAGGTGGCATACCCACCCCCCATTGTTTGTTTTTTTAATATTTTTTCTAATTTTTCTGGGGTTTTTTTTAATTTGCTAAACCAAAAACCTTATCATTTCCAGGCAGGGGACACCAACACCGACAACCGACAACCGACGACGACATCCTCTTTCCCCCCTCACAATATCTCCCCTTTACTTCGTAAGGCGAGATAAAAACTGACCATTCAACCAGAATCAGCCAGGGGACACAATTGTACAAGTAATCATTTATGACCTACAGAAGAGATCTCGTTCTCATCGGTATTTTTGTGAAAGTAAGCAAAGTAATTTTTTGTTCTATTTATATCGGCTACACTCGTTTTGTAAAGTCTGTACACGATCGTGAAGGAAAAAACACTTCTCTGAGTGATTTTTTTCTTTCAAATCCTCATTATATCTTCCTTAAACTCCGATTTTCTGCAAAAGGATGGTTGAAATGATACTCAGATTGTATGAGCTGTCAATTATACCATTGCAGTGCAAAACACATAGATTGTCATATTTTGGCAACAATCTAGGTAAATCAAGATAGAAAATCGAGGGAATACCATATAGATGTAACGCTATGGAACATTCGTGCGAACTGTTCGCCGATATTCTACGAGAGGCCATAATAAGCCGATCACAACAAAATCACGACAATTTCCGACAATGATTGAAGTTTATTTCTTGGATATATACACATCAGACGGCACAAAATTTTGATATTTTCTACCGCCTAACAAAGCCAGACTTTTCGGCGGGAGTAAATTCTTTGATGTTCACGCACACTATCTGGAAATGAAGCATTATCTGTTTCCCGATAATGTTTACTAAATTGGTCCACGTGCTACCGTGTGTAATTACTGTGGGCGTGATTTTGAAATTGTTTCACCGAGCTAGCCACCTCATTGGCTAACAAATGTAGTTTGAAATTCGCACGGCTTTATATATTGCTGCAGTCAGCTAAAATATTCCCTGTTATTATATCTGAGTTTACTGAGATTGATTTTGCCAATAGATGTTTTTATCACTTTTCGGAGTGAATGATAATAACCACATCAAAGTGATGTTTCTTGATCAGTTGTACAAGTGTGTCCACTGACTGATGTATCAGGAGTAAATTCATGAAACATGACAATTTTCTATCACAAAAATATATGGTGTAAGTTATGTGGCATGTGCAAAAAAAACATAGAACACCATTGACAGTCATCATGGGTCCCCTCCCCAATCTCTATCATCCTATTACAATTGACTGCCTGTTAACCTGCCCCTAATCACATGAAGTGTATGATTACGATGAAGAATAAAGAAAGAACATTCAGCATGGACTGAATTTCAAGTTAAGATAATTTCCATTCTGACAGCCAGAGGACAGAAAACCTCAGGGAAAACTGGAATTCAGGTGTGATAATAAATTGCATTTCCAACCAGTCAAAGTTAAGAGTACCAGTATTTGCACATGCCCACAAGTCAATGCCGCTATCAATTTCGGACTTAGTGACAGACACTGATTATTGTTGTATCATTGTGATATTGTGATGTCATGACAGCCTTAAGGTCTAATGAAGAAACAGTGATCATCAACATAATTTTCCTGACCTTATCAGTGGCACTACATGTACATGGTAGCCATGGACAAATATTCATACTTTGCCTCGTTGAAAATGTGAGCCTATCAGTATGAATCTGGATAATACTTACAATACATTCATCTGGTCAAACTCCTCCACCAGTTCAGTGGACGTCCTCTTATGGTTCTGTCAACACGAACAGAGAGAGAAGTAATGATTGTGGGACTTGTGTAACAGGGAAGGTAATAACCTACAGAAACCAATAAAACTAAGTCTTTGGGGGAAGTAATGAGTATTGCCATATTGGACTTGTGTAACAGGGAAGGTAACAGCCTACAGAAACAATAAAACTAAGTCTTTGGGAGTGGCAGAACTTCAGGGATTCATACATCTATACATGCCAGAAAATAACAGCTTTAGTAATGGTAGTCAGTTTTGTTCAAAACTTCTATTATTTCAGTCATGAAACATACCAAGTCGGGCCCACTTTGAGAATAGCCAGTACCTGATAAGAGTGCATGTTGTACTCACCAATTGGATATCTGGAAGAGCTGGTTTTTTAAACACCTCAGCATTTTCTTTGTCTGCATCCAATACATCTACTCGGGAACTCTTAGTGGGCTGTTCGTCTTCACTGTGGACATCAGAATCTGTTGACGGAGCAAACTTTGTGTTCATCTCTGTGTCTGTACTCATCCGCAGACCTTCTCGTTTACGCTTTGTAATGTGCAGTGGTGTTTCGTGAACAACGTTGTTCGGCGGGGGCCTTGGATCAGGTGCTCCTCCCCCATGATGGGCGAGAACAGTTAATGGATCCTGCTCCTCCTCCTCACTCTCAGAGCTTGACACTACCAGCATGGTCACTCGTTTCTTGGGTCTCGCCTTGACTGGTTTCACAGGAGTGTCTTCCTCAGAATCGGACACAGATTGGATCGTCATGCTCTGTCGACCAGACCGTGTCCTCGACCTGCGAGTCTTGGGCTCCCTATCTTTGTGCACCTCAACCGGGACAGTCTGACGTAGACAGCTCTTCAACTCGGGGACCGATCCCACACTACAACTTCGCTTTGTTCTCTTCTTTGCAGGTGGTAATCCCTTTACAGAAGCATGTTTCACAGACTGGGAACTGGGGATGAAATCTTCATCGCTGTCATCCATTTCTCCATTTTCATCATTGTGATCAACTAAACCCTTTCGCTTAGCTCGTGTCGGTTCTTCAATAGGTTCTTCCACAGCCTTGGCTTTTGTTTTAGTCTTGGTTCTGGATTTTTTAGGTGGTCGTTCTTCTTTTTCAGAACTGTCCTCTGAGCTTACAACGGACAGTGTTTCAGTATCCTGTTCTTTCCCATTCTTAGTTCTAGATCGGCTCCTCGCTTTAGCTTTCTTTGTCCCCTCTACTACATCCTTATTTGTGTCAACCACTTTGGTGGACCTGCCGGCTTTATCACCATCCCTGCCATCATCATTTGACTTCCAATAATCCGAAACTTTCTTCCGAAACTCAGTGAAGGTGCAGGCAGGTTTGGACTGAGCTGTGGAGGACTCGTTCATGGACAGTTCAAACACAGATTTCTGAGGCCCAGGTTGGGGTGCTGTTCTCTCTTTTGTCACCACAGGAGTTCTGTCATGGTAGTCAAAGATGGATGGTGGCACAGAGCTTGACTGCTTGTCTGCATCTCTGCCAGTTGATACTAACTTGGAAGCGGATGCTTTGGGTTTCTTCTGTTTGGACCTCACCTTTTTTGGTAGTTTGGCTGGAACAGCCTGCCTCACACCGTCAGCATCCTTTCTACCAGCAGCAAAAATTACATTTCCTGGCTTGCCCATACGAACCTCAACCTGGGAGTGTGCCAACTCTGATTTCTCTGAATCTTTCTGTCCCCTACTTTCTGTCCTACTGGCAATTTTATCGTCCTCAATTTTATCAGCTGAAGGAGCCATTACTTCATCTGCACTGACACTATCTTCGCTTGGTGACTGATTTTTTCCATCCACAGGCGAGCTACTCTTCACCACATCTGTCTCCAAAGACTTATTACTCAGGTTACCAACAGAGTTATTCTGAGCTGCCGTGTTAAGCAGGACCGGGAAATTAATCACTTCTGTGAATTCCATGTCTGTGTTAAAATACGTGGTGGCATCTTCCTCGTCCATGTAGCCCGGGACGAAAGGTCCAGAAGCCTGTTGGTCATTATCGGGTATTTTCAAGGCATGGTCTTCGAGAGATTTACCCACTCCCTGGTGTTCTTCAGATGATGTCAAGCTGCTGTTTATCAAAATACCATCATCTTCGTCCTCGATTAACTTTTCACTGGAGATGTCGGCATGGATAATCTGACCAATACCTGCTGTTTTTCCAGTAATGCCTCTGATGAGATTTTGGTCAATTATGATGGTCGCATCATCGTCAACGTCCATAGGCTTTTCACTCGAATCAGCAACAGGGAATGCTTGCCTCTCAACAGGGGGAGAGTGGACCACTCTCGTGATTTGTTGGCCGACGATAATCGTAGCATCATCATCATCAGCATCATCAGGAATTATCTGTGTTCCATTGGGCACCACAAATGTCATTCGCTTGTTTACAGCAAGGGGTTCCTTGGTTTTTCCAGTGCCTTTGCTCACAATAATGGTAGCATCCTCATCCTCTGTCATGTCTGTGGCAATCACCTCAGGTTGTTGCAAAGAATAGGTCTCTCTCAATGTACATTCCTTCCTATCTTGTACAGGGCTAGTCAAAGAATAAGTTTGTCTCTTGTTGCCACCTCTTGTTCCATTTCCGGGCTTGTTACTGTTAACAGTTTCTACGGAGAATACACTGGCTTCTTTCTCTGTATTCACAGGTGGCGGGTCATCGCCTGCATTCACCGCAGGGGGTAGTACAAACGTCCCTCTCCTTGTGGCCAGAGATACAGATGGAAATTCATACTTTTTTCCAGTCTTGCTCTCAGGTGGTGCCGGCACTGATTTCGTGGAACAGTCAGGGTTTTGAGCAATCATGAATGTCCCTCGTCTGATTTTATTCTGATCTTCATCACGTGTGTCTGCTTCAGATGGCCTTGTGTCTCTCATGGGTAACTGAGTATTTGCTTCTTTACCATCATCCTTTCCAGAGCAGGTGGACTTCGTGACCTTTTCTTTTCTTACTCTAGTATCATTCTTTTGAACATCTGCAACATCAGAGTTACTCACACTGTTGTCCTCGATAGGCTTTTGCGCTGTTTTACATTTAATCGATCCAGACTTCTTCAATGTTTTATCTTCTTCAGACTTCTTCAATATTTTCTCCTCTCCAGACTTCTTCAATATTTTATCTCCTTCAGATGCCACGACTATACTTTCCCCACACATCTTCTTTATTACTTCATCATCTTCAGACAACTTCTTTGCTTTATGTTCTGACTTCTTCATTACTTTACCTTCCTCAGACAGCTTCATTACTTCATCATTTTTAGACTTCTTCGATGCTTCATCTTGTTTGAACTTTTTTGCTTTCTTCTCTCCTGACTTCTTCCTTACTGTATCTTCCTCAGACATCTTCAATACTTCATCATCTTTAGACTTCTTCGATGCTTCATCTTGTTTAGACTTCTTTGCTTTCTTCTCTTCTGACTTCTTCATTACTGTATCTTCCTCAGACATCTTCAATACTTCATCATCTTTAGACTTCTTCGATGTTTCATCTTGTTTAGACTTCTTTGCTTTCTTCTCTCCTGACTTCTTCATTACTGTATCTTCCTCAGACATCTTCAATACTTCATCATCTTTAGATTTCTTCGATGCTTCATCTTGTTTAGACTTCTTTGCTTCATCTTCTTCTGACATCTTCATTACGTTATCTCCTTTACACTTTGTCAGGGTTTCATCTTCCTTGGATTTCTTCACTCTTCCATCTTCATTTGGCCTTTTCTCAGATTTATCCTCTGCGGACTTTCTCTCACGTGATTTTTCATTTTGTGACCTGTTGTCAGTTCTCAACACGCGTAACGGCAAAAAGCTTGAACTGGTCTTGGGTTTCTCTCTCGCTTTATTGGTCAGTTCTTCTGCTGAACTGATCTCCAATACCTCAGCAACTGAAACAGGCAAATAATACATCTACAGATTAATGTATTTTTATCCACTGTTAGTCAAATATGAACACTATAGAAACTGACCAATGATGTTTGACCCAATTTTGGTCCCATCATTGACCAATTTCTATGTTTTTGAGCAGTTCGATTGCTTTTAACCATTTATTCAGCAAGATATATTTCAAGATAGTGAGGCCATCCATAATAATATTTGTGTTTCCTGTAACCCGACTGAATTTTATTTATCGCCATGTAAAAAAAAAAATTGATCTCATTTAATATCGCAATTTTAACCAGCATTGTTCTGTAAGGGGAGATTGTTTTCTCATTCAGTTGATGCTACTTCAGGTCATCTGCTGCACATTGTATTAGAAGGTACCACCCAACAGATTTATGGTACTTACATGTAAGACTATGTATATACTATTATTCGTGGTGTTAACTCCTCTAAATGCAGGAGAGGGAATAATAACTAGAGGCCACGGCCACACTTGATCCCATCGGCCTGGCATGCCTGGTGTGAACTTGCCGTCCCTGAATCACATGAGCAATATAAATCTCCGGTACAGACAGATGAAGGGCATTCAATAAGGGGAAACAGAAGTAGTTGGGGGGAAAAACAGTCATGTTTATTTGTATGGAAAGTTGGCTAGCATGGCTAGAGACAACTAGATATAAAAGGAGCAGTATCCACCAACCACCCGCTCTGATAAGAGGAACATTAAAGTGGCTCTCAATTATGTGTAAGGAAATGTTCACATGTATTGTTGGTTAATGTAAAATGTTAAAGGCGTAGTATGATAGTACGATAGTTCGACCAGTTCACAGCTAAGAGATGTCAGCGCGGCACACTGCCACAAGTGACATGGACGAAATAAGCAAATTCAAGTGCATTTACTTGCATATGTCAAGGGGAGGTAATCACCTCCCAGCATAAGATATTAAAACAATTATATTCAATATTAAAACAGAATGATCGATTTGAGGACTGGGACCGGGAGAGAATACCCCAGCTAGAAATTTAGAAAATTTTCCCAATTTCCGACTTTCTAAATCTTGTGAAATTAGGGGGGGAGGATGTTAGTCAAACATTGGTGTTCAGATCAAACCATCTTCTTGTAAGACTGAATTGTTCGTGGGGCTTTTGTCCGGGCACCCTTTTACACAGACCCAAAAATCGTCACAAATGTACCCAATTTCAATAGGCTTGTGATTTACCACACAATATGCTACCAAATTTGAAGTGTGTAGCTGCAATGGTTTGGTTTCTAAAGCATTAACGTCATTCTGTGGATATTTTGCATTTGTTGCCATGGAAACTGCAAAAACACCAAGCACACAATAATGCTACCAAATTTGAAGTGTCTACCTGCAATGGTTCTGTTTCTAAAGCATTACCCTCATTCCGCGGATATTTTCCATTATGTTGCCATGGAAACAGCAAAAACACCCAAATTTACCCAATTTCAATAGCCTTGTGCTTTATCACCCAACATTGCTGTATACCAAATTTGAACGGTTCGGCTTTTAGAACGTTCACATCGTCATGTGGATATTTTTCGTTATGTTGCCATGGAAACCACAAAAATCACCAAAATGTCCCCAATTTCAACACGCTTGTGCTTTATCATGCAACAATGCTGTATACCAAATTTGAAGTCTCCAGCTGCAACGGTTCGGCTTTTAGAGCATTCACGTCGTAACGTGGATATTTTTTGTTATGTTGCCATGGAAACCACAAAAAAACACCAAAATGTCCCCAATTTCAATAGGCTTGTGCTTTACCATGCAACAATGCTGTATACCAAATTTGAATCCAGCTGCAACGGTTCGGCTCCTAGAGCATTCACGTGACGTCGTAATGTGGATATTTTTCGTTATGTTGCCATGGAAACCACAAAAATCAACAAAATGTCCCCAATTTCAATAAGCTTGTGCTTTATCATGCAACAATGCTGTATACCAAATTTGAAGTCTCCAGCTGCAACGGTTCGGCTTTTAGAGCATTCACGTCGTAATGTGGATATTTTTTGTTATGTTTCCATGGAAACCACAAAAACCACCAAAATCTCCCCAATTTCAATAGACTTGTGCTTTACCACCCAACAATGCTGTATACCAAATATGAAGTCTCTAGCTGCAACGGTTCACCTTTGAGAGCGGTCACGTCACCATGTGGATATTTTTCGTTATGTTGCCATGGAAACCACAAAAATCAACTAAATGCGCCCAATTTCAATAGGCTTGTGCTTTACCACCCAACAATGCAGTATACCAAATTTGAAGTCTCCAGTTGCAATGGTTCACCTTTTAGAGTGGTCAAAGAGATGAAACAACATTGAGCCTACATTGGGTCCACATCAGGTCGACATCGTACCAGCCAACTACAGCGTTCACTTCTTTATTGTTAGTCCGGTGGCTTAAGGCCAGATTTTCACTTTATCGTGACAGAGTGGAATAAAGCACCAAATTTGGCACACGTGTCGTCAGAGGCACCGAGAACAATATCAGAAGGGGTGCCCCCGATTTCAAGACCCAGGAGGCAATATGTGGCCCATTAAGGGCCCGGGGTGATTTTTGGCCTATAAATGTCAATTTTTATCCCAACGATTTTCAAAACATCATATATTTGCCATCCTCTGGGGTAAGAGTCTGAAAATTTCCACACGAATGGTGTTGGCAGAGGTCTAGCGAGAAATACAAAATAACCCAAGATGGCCGCCATAATGACGTTACAGCTACGTCAGAACCAAAATATTGTCAATTTTTGACGAATTTTCGGTCCGAAATTATGAATAATTTTTTCTTATTTTTTTTCTTGGTGTTAAGTATACAGTAAAGATTAGAAAATAATCATATATAACTGACTCAGATGGCATGGCAGCCCCTGACAAACCTTTGCCAAACTGGGTCAAGTTGGACCAGATCCTTATTTATGCAATAAATTCGTTGGAGCTACCATGAAACCCGTGACTGGACAATGCATAGCTATCAAGTGAAATGTGTCATACTTATATAGCGTTAGACTTCCATCTAAACATTTTTGAATATGTTATTCGGGATTCCTGCTGCTGAAATGAAGTGGCGGCGCCAATGCAAAAAATATGGCATATTAAAGAGGATCAATGCCGACTGAAGATATTCCGTTTTTTACATGAGCTGAGAAATGGGCAGCCGAAACGGGCGCATCCTCTGGAAATTGGAACAGGGGCCCGGCCTCGGATGTGAAATATGTAACCGAAAATAAGCACGGATTGCTTGAACTGGACAATATCTAATATTATCAGTATAAACAAATGAAATGGTTTATGGGATATGTTATGTTTGAAGTTGCGGATAATAATGTGCATGCTTTGTAACGAGCCAGAAAGATCGGAGAAAGATACATTGTTGTATTAAAGAACATTGCTATTGGTGTCTTGTTATGAACGAACTGTCAATTGACAAACGCGTAAGAATGCATGAAATGCTACCAAGATCATTGCTCGTAAAAGAATTACATTGATACAATGTGGGGTATAGCATAAAATATCTTATGGAGTTTATCCTTATAGTTATGGGCAATCTGGTATCCGGCCGTGTAATTTTGACATGCACGTAAGTAGCTTTTTGGCAAGAAATAACTGCGCAGGATCGTATACTGCAGCCAAATTGTGCGCATAACTGTTAGCCGATACGTTTGTATAAGTTGTGAGGGGAGCATACTTGTTGAAATACAAGAATGCTTTGAAGGAAACCAACTGTGACGACGAAATGAGAAATATCTTACTGGCACACTGACCAGTGTTATTGAGGAAATCTCTATATACTTGTCATGCGCGCTTGTATAATTTCAAGGAAGATTCAGCAAGGGACGCCGTCAGAAGAACAACAGACAGAGTATTGGGTTTCGACGAGCGATTGGGCCAAGGAGCTAGAGACAGCGCTTCCTGAAATTGTAACCGCGAGTTTGTCAGGAATAAGATTGTTCCGAAATATGTTTTAATCTGAACAGAATGTCATTTCGAAGGCAGGCAACTACTAACTGATGCACTAATTTCATCAGCAATGAAAGACTGATGATTGATTACTTCAGCCATGGCCATATTATCAAAAAGAAAGAGACGTTATGATTTGCCAGTTTATGGCCCCAAATTTCCAAGATGTGCTGGTCATTCTTGGTCCGAAAACAGCCGCCAAACCCAGCGTCGAAATTTGATGCCCAATGTGGAGAAAGAAAATTAATTTTCCGTTGACAGACTCCCAAGAATACAAGCCAGGTATTAACATAGGCTCTTGCTTTATTCAAGCGAATGTGATGATGAGTCTGTGATACAACTTTTACTAAATTGTATCAGGCAGCGGAAAAATACCCTGCCGGGCACGACGACTTTACAGGCAAAATTGTGCGAGCCAATGAGAGACTGCAGTTCCACAAGCGTTACATTTTTTGCAGCGCGGCGAGGATTCACCCTGCATGCTTTTCAGTTTATGAATTTTGTCTTCTGGAAATGATGCTTTCATATTCTGGAATCCAGTTTAATTCCATGCATAACCATAGTAGTTGATGGGCAGTAGGTCTTAGCATGTTGGATTGGAATGCCCAAATACTCACACAAGTATAAGTTTGGCTAGCGCCATTTGCACCGATGAACATGAAGTCGTCCAGTATGTGGATGACCTCTGATATGCCAAATTTTGCAGCCATAATCGATTGCAGAGAATGACTTGAGCTCTTCAATATCCTACAGGATGTAGAGCATCCCATCGAGAGGCAATGATATATAAATGTGGACGGCATCGATCTAAATAGATTTTTGCCATCAAGCTTTAGTGGCCATGTTTTTTAACTAGTGCAATCGCGATATCTAATGTCCACGTATTCAACGTATCAGGTCCTGTTGAATCGGGTCCTGTTAATAGACAAAGCGGATTTTCCAGGGTACGATAAATAGTGTAACACCCTAAATGTATTAGGGGGACTTGGTTTAACGTCACACTCAAGGTTATTTCACTCATATGGTGACAGCCAGTTTTAATGATGGAGGAAGCTGGAATACCGGAAGGGAACCATCTCTGGCCCGTCGGCAAGTAACTGGCAAACTTTCACACATGCAACAGCGAGGCTCGAACCCGTGCTGGTTCAGTGGTGTGAGGATTACGATCACAAGCGATGCGCCTTAGAAAGCTCGGCCAACAAGGGCCCCTAAAAGTATTGTTTCTTTCTGGGGACTAAGACTAATTTTTAGCAAACCTTATTGTCAAAAGGAGGAGTTTAGAAGGGACCAGCAACTCGACTTTCAACAACTCTTTGTCTAATTTAGCTTCTACGATAGCGGGGATTTGCATAGCAGATGAACAATTACGCGAGACGGTAAAGGCACATTTTCTCAAGTGCCAAATATCGAAACCGTTTGGGAAACTTGAAACAGGCAAACCAGGGTAGTTACTTAGCACAGTTTTATCCTGATTCCAACCGGTGTTGGAAGAGTAACTCCCTTTGCCGCTGGATTTACACATACTAATTTACATGTGAGGAGCCGGGAAGAATCCAATTGGCAACATTTGATGTAGTTCGCAACCGTGGCATCCTTTAAAACAAATTTGTCTTTAGTTCCGAAAATCAGCATTGAGGATGGGGCTCTGGTGGCCATATTGAATATCTATAGAAAAGAAAATAGCCAATAACCTTCATGCGTGCTTGATCGAGTCAATCATAACAGAGCTGCATGTACAGAAACCTATCATTGAAACCTTTATAAATATATATATGATATATATTAGCATATATACAAACACACATGCATGTGTATAGAAATAATACCATTATTAGTGACGCTCTGGCGGCCATATTGGATATTCAACGGGTAATAAAGTTTCCAATTATCGTTATTAGTTTCTTCTTGAGTCTGTCAGGCTCGTAGAAAACCAATCTCATGTAAAATGGCGATTCAAGCGGTCCAATGGTCGACAACAGGAGGCTACTGTATGTATTATGGCGGCCATATTGGATTCATGCAAATTAAGGGCCTTCCACCTCCTGTGGAAATGGGCACCCCTTCTGATATCATTCCTTATGCCCAAATGAGCCTCTCTTCAAAATATAGTGCTTTATTCCAGTCAGTCACGATCTTGACCTTAAGCCACCGGACTATGGCGGACCATCCCACATATGCCCGGAGCCGGATTCGAACTCACGATCATAGACGTGGGAGGCTAAAGCGGTTCGAAAGCGAAGCTCTCTCACCGCTCGGCCATGGAGGCCCTCCAAGTAAATACAAAGAAATACATGTATAAGCAACACTAAACACAGCAATACTAGATAAATAACTGTCTAAAGTACATCATATAAGCGTGTCAAAGACCTTCAATATGGATGTCGTCCATTTTTTTCCCTGCATATAAATGGGCCTTTCCATTTTCCACTGCAAAGAGTAGCTTTGCTACATGTACTTTTGCAAGCTCTATATGTTGATCTTGAAGGCGATAGAAGTCACGATGCACACGGATGTCATGACCAAGATGACGAGCAAGCCAATCCAACTCATGTTCTTCCATGTTCAGAACCTACAATGTTGTGAAATAAATAAAATCATATCACATCAGTTAAACCCATTATCTGGTCCACTTGTTATCATCAGGACACCACATGCTAATTACCGTTAATATATACTGAATATCTGGAGGTAACAATAAGACTTCAGCCAGTCATTTCAAGCTCCTGGAAAGACACAGTGATATTCTAGGATAACAAACTCCGTTTATTAATAGGAAGCAACGTTATGCAATGCCACTTGGATGAATAGAGAGTGACATAGTCATATCTTCATTAGTATGCAAATCATTTAGCAGGGCTTGAGTAGCTGATTGTTTCTCTTCGTCGCTCTTTCTTTGATCACCAGCAGCTTTCAATAGAAGGCTTCTACGAGCTATTGCGTAATAGTGCCAGGTCGCGTAGTCCCAATCCTTACATTCATGGCTGGTGACCTGCCTATAACATACTTGGGCTCTGCACTTAAAGCAAAAAGAATGGCCATTTTTACGCGTCAAAAATGGTGACATAATTCACATCTCTTGGAGATTTTGGTAGATGGGGTGACGTCGGCCATACTAGTTAATGGGAGAACAATAGGTTCTCACTCTCGTTCATTTCTAGACGACTTTTCCCACACGAGTTATGCCCTGCACGAGCTTTAGCGATTGCAGGACACATTTTTCTCAAACGAGTGTGGGAAAAGTCGTCTAGAAATGAACGAGTGTGAGAACTTTTTTCTCATATAACATATCAGAGAAGCTAAAATAAAGACTGACGTCGCATTTTCGACCGACGATGTTGTAAGCGCAAAACCAGGCCAAACGCGCAATACTACTATTGGGCACTTTGGTCCGTAAATGGGCCGAATCACACCCAGGCTACAAGCGCTGAATAAAAGAGAAAAAGGTTTTTATAAGTAATACACTACTTTAATGACACTGAAATTGATTTCAAAACACATGTTTACATTCGGCATATACTGTTGCGTGAAAGTTCGCTCAATGCTAGTCGACTGACACTAAACAGTCTCATTGTAACAAGCAGACGACGAGAATAGTGCGTGACGTAACGGCATGACGTCAGCTCATGGTAGACGATTATTCTACAATGGCTTTCTCCCATAGAAAATGGTCATGTTATATGAGAAAAAAAGATAACCCTAGGGTACGTCTAATATATAAAAAACGTGAAAACTTTACAGGAGCTCTTGACTTACAGGTCTTCACCAAGACCTGCAAAGGAAAAAGAGGCAAAGCATGCGCGGAGTGCGCGCCACCTGGCGGATGACCGACGATACGACCAAGAGAGGTAATTTCTTTGCAGGAGATCTGATAGGAGGATATGGCAATATATTGATAACAGGTTTGATTTGATAATAAATACTTACATTGTCTACAAATGTTCATTTCTGTTGGTTTTGTCATTTTTGTTTGAATTGTTTCCTCGTAATCATGTATGCTACAGTATCAATTTAGGGGGCCTTATGTAAGTTTATGCGGTGGTTCAAGTGCTTGACCCGATCCATTCAAAGCCCGTTCCTTCTCATTCACCAAACGCTATATAGACGATCTTCTCGCTGTGGATAATCGCTATATAAATGAGGCAGTGAAGGATATATACCCACCTTCACTGGATTTGAAGGAAACTACAGATAGCCCTACAGGCACATCTTATTTAGATCTATATCTCTATAAAAATGAAGCGGGCATTCTCTCTCGTCGACTTTATGACAAAAGAGATGATTACAAATTCGACATCGTAAACTATCCCTTTCTGGATAGTAATATTCCAGTGGAACCTGCATATGGCGTATACATATCTCGCTTAGTAGCATTTGCTAGATCCTGTGTTAAATGTGATTTTAATCAACGTCACAAAACATTGTTGCAGAAACTTATAAAACAGGGCTATTCCACCAAGCGCCTCCACTCAAAGTTTCTCAAATTTGGCGATACATATCGCATGCTGATAGCAAAATACGAACGTAGCGTGCAAGATCTATGGCGCTACGTTTCGTAACTGTGTCTAATTCCGCTTAACCCGGGGCTAGGGGCCGTATGAACCCATGTACTTCAAGATCCTCATGGTACTCATATGAACAGTCACAATCAAAGCGTGACTGAGATACATTTTTTTTTAGATGACGCCTCTATAACGAATATTATGGATTAAGAATACTGATCAGCGATACGGATTTGATATTTTTGGAACATCATTATGTCTTGCTGGCATCATTGAAAACTGTTGACCGCTTCTCTCTTGCAGGAAACAAGCCTATGTTTATGTATACTATGATCGTCTTTTCGAATTTGGTGCTAATACTGTTATGTGGAAAATGGAATAGGTCTTTGGATTATGGACGCGGATATTCTCTAATGGACGACGGCTGGATTATGAATGACGGACTAGACGCTTGTAACTGTACTGTATACAGAGACAAATACTCTTGCAGTGTTAAAATCATCATAATCTGGATGTATGCAATATGAACACTTGATACAGTGTAACTATCAATGACAATGCAAGATTAAAACACTGCAACATGCAGGCTGTGACGCGGATTCTGAACCCGCAAGTGGTTGTTGTACCGGCACAAAAATACAGGAAACACGTCCTAGACATTCTATAATCGTTCTTGTCTTTCTCATAAATGTGAACTTTGTCAACAGTTGACTACTAGTACATTGCCTTTGCAAGACAGCCATATAGACTGAGTGAGTGATCGAAGGCTTAACATCATTTTCAACAATGTTTCAGTCATATCACGACGAAAATACTTAGGACAGCGCACGAGACGAAGACTAGACGCTGACATTGGTGCAATGAAGTGCAATTACAGTGCTAGACACATTATCAAGTTCCTGTTGCTTCTCAGCAAAATGCATTGAAGCAACAGGAACATGAGCCCACCGAGCACCTACCAACCACCCGCACAGCCATATAGTACGTAGGACTGACTGGAAGTCACAGATCCTGCTCGCAGTTCTAGTATATATTTGCTATTCACTGTGGACATCTATACATCACAAAATCCATAACCACAGTTATACAGATTTGGTCAATAAAGTGTTGTAGACTCAAAAGAATTAATTTTGTCTTTGCAAAACTTGCCTGTGACACAGTTGCAATGTATTTCCTCAGTGAAGTACTTTGAAAAGCTTCTGCATTTTCCAGATCTGCTTCATTTACAGCCTCTGCAAAAGCGTCACTCCCTCTTATGTTGTTTCGACTACCCCGAGTAAGGGGAAAGGCAAACTTGTTTTCATCTGCAATACCTGCTTTCTTTCGCTTTACGTCATCAGTCAAATGCTCCAAAGCCATACACATATCAGGAGTCAAAATTACAGGTACCATTCTCCCCCTTTTGCCTCTAATATTCAGAAGGTCTAGTCTGAAATTAGATGTAGTACATGACAGCATCAACTAAGAAAAGAACAAGGACTTGACATAATAAGGAAGAGAAGCAACTCTTCAAGCGTTTTGTGTATATTTCAAAATGGTATTAGTTAAAATACCACATTTATTTATTTAGATCTTCCTTTTTTTTCTTTACGAATTACATGTGGAAACATGAATATTAGGAGTCTTTAGAAATGATATAAGTGGATCGAATTGTACAAATCTGTTACAGCCAACAATTGGCCATTACAGCTATTATAAAGTCATTAAAAAGTACATGCAAAGTAATGAGGGATTATGAAAGTATTGAGGAAAGTAGGCAAACTGACCAGGCTGTACCAAATAGACTCTGTCAGAGTAAACCTACAGCTGCTGCTGTATCAACTTTGCAATCCAAGTATTCTGAATTTAGAGGAAACAATTCTCTATATGCATGTTGTTATACAAAAATAATGGATGCAACATTAAGGTAGTAAACAAAGAATGTGTAAACTTTTATAGATTACATAGAGCTCAGCTTCTGCTCAGCTGGAGACATCATCTGGAAAATATCTTCATTGCTTGCTCTCATGGTTACCCTCTGGGTGAAATCAGTCGCCAGGACTTTCCCCACTTCACCTGATCTTCTCTTATTAAAGATAATGACTCTGCATATCGTTGCTTTTGCCAGGGAGTAGAAAGTTGCAGCAAAACTTTCTCCAGCTGCATCTAATTCATTGCACAAGTCTGTAACCTTATGTATTCCTGAAACGTACGTATATCTCTTGTGAGAGGAAGGACCTGGGGTTTTGTCTGTTTGTTGGTGTTTAGAGTTGACAAGGCAACAGAACTAATTTTCAGTGTGAATTCTATATCCATTAGTCTTAAAAATGAAGTTGCTCCATCTTCAGATGACTTGTCCATTGATCGAAGGCTGAGACCAATCTTGGCATTTGCGCATTTCCTAAGGCTATGCCCCAGTTTTAGTGCTAGAGATGGAACTTCAAATTTTGGAGACTGGCCACTTTTCTCACACAACAATCTGCACACTGTTGAATTCCCTGAATTACTGCATCAAACATTGCAGGCTTGAGCATTTGGTGAAGGGAGTAGTTGGCATGAGCAGTAACCTCGACATTTCACGCATCTTTGTTCGAATGTAAGTCAGA
>JAVTVY010044536.1:0-22039 GCA_036873755.1 Hanleya hanleyi | reverse complement strand
ACGTGACAGCCATGTCAGTTTCTTGTCTCCTCGAACTAGCGGACAAGGTACGAGTTTCTTACACACGTCACCAAAATTTGACCCCGTTAGATTTCGCCCATGGGACTAGAATCTCCTACAGGCCCACACGTGTGCAATATTCCATGCTGACAAAACGGTAGATACTTTCAGACTGTAGTTGAAGGGTACTTGGATTTTTTTTTTCAAATCAATAGAGCATGGAATATTGCACACGTGTGGGCCTGTAGGAGATTCTATATTTAGTCCCATGGGCGAAATTTAACGGGGTCAAATTTTGGTGTGGCTCGTACCTTGTCCGCTAGTTCGAGGAGACAGAAAGAAGACATGGCTGTCACGTTGCTGGCTCTCGATCCATTTCGTTCTGTGCCGCATTTCGAGTGCAAGCAAGTGTTTGTAACTAATAATATTGATGGCATTCTAAACCGATAGGACCATTTGTTACGATAGTGGGAATTTGGGGCGAGTGAATGTAATTTTCTGGTCTGTTTCCGACGGTGTTTACCTATCTGAATTACACACGGCATATCCCGCGGCATAGCGTTGATAGAAGGGAGACGCTATGAATCTTAGCTATCAATACGTATAATATAAAAGGATAATTGTTGTTGTTGTTGTAAATCTTTAAATTCCACTCGTAAAACCGAAGAGTACTCTTTCGTGCTTATGAATGTAACTTCCTTGGTGCTCGTTCTCTATATGTGCTGCTTCTCTCTTTATGCCTCAAACATGTGAACACTAGATGTTCTACCCGCAATTTTAGAAAGTGAAATAATCACACAATAAATTTGATAGTACTCGCCGCAACGGATATACATTACGCGCGCTAAACAGTTGCTGATAGGAGAATAAAAACCTATACCTGGAGTGGACACGGATGCCAAAGATATTAATTGTACTGGCGTTTATCTTTCATTATTCATTCAGGAATCGTTTACAGCGAAAAGAGAATTTTTGGGGCAATCACTTTTTCGAGCGGTAGACTTAGAGGCACACGCCCCATTATATGTAACGGCTAGCGTGAATACAAAAGGAGAAACCCAGACAGCATGCACACGTCGGCATGACGCCGACAACAGATCGAGACACATCGACATACGTTGGCGTCGGCAGTGACACATCGGTTTACGTCAACCCGACGTCGCATCGGCAACGCATATTTCCGTGCCAAATTCAAAATATCGGCATTACGTCGACCCTACGTCAGGTCTCCAACGAAACTTCTGTTTGCCAGTTTCAACATCGGCTTTGCGCCGGCCCGACAACATGTGCAGGCATAATTCAGAACGTCAACTCTACTTGAATCTACATAGATTATTGCGTTCATCATATTTTAGTTTCAAAATGCACTGAAGAAACTTCCATAATATCATGCCATAATTTCCGATACATAAACATGATTTCCGATACCATAAATACAACATATTAGATGGGTATCTTTATGGGAGGTCGGTTGATAATTTCCTCTTTCTAAGTCTCAGTGAAAATATGAATATTCGTGTAAGCCTATTTACGTTCTCTTGTGAGGATCAAGCTTTCCTATGAATTAGATGGAAATAAAGAGTTGGCTGACCTTTTGCACTTGCATTGGCCGGGTCACTCATTGCATGTGACTTACATATTTTAAAAATTTCGAATCAGCCTTTCACTAATTCATGCGCGACAAATCGTGAGAACTACCGGTCTTATCTCCCCTTAGACTACGTTCATAAAGTTAGACCGCGGTCCGCAGATCGCAGTTCGTTATTCAAGGGAACCAGCATTTATTTCTTCAGATATGAAAATCTGTAACTTTTTTATCATGAGTACTTTGAAACTGCATCATCGCGCGCGCTCATTTCAACCACTGCGTCTGTTGAACGAATTTCAGCTTGAGAGCTGAGCTGAGCCGGTTGTTCTGCCCTGGAGTTGTTTCTGCCTTCCTGTCTGTTGTACGACGAGTTAGGCTATGAAACTTGGGAGGTCCACTCTTCAGGTACTTTTCCTTGTTTTGGAGTATGTAACAGTACATGTCATGTAATATTAATAGTAGTATATATAGGTGACTTAAGACCCTATTGACCTCAGAAATTTGCATATTTTGTGGAGGTCACGTGGAGGTAGCCAATCAGAAGCGAGTATTGATGTCACGTGGGGTGTGGGTGGGTGGTGGGAGGTGGGTTTAAGATGGCGGCGTGGGTGGGTGGTGGGAGGTGGGTTTAAGATGGCGGCGTGGGTGGGTGGTGGGAGGTGGGTTTAAGATGGCGGCGTGGGTGGGTGGTGGGAGGTGGGTTTAAGATGGCGGCGTGGGTGGATGGTGGGAGGTGGGTTTAAGATGGCGGCGTGGGTGGATGGTGGGAGGTGGGTTTAAGATGGCGGCGTGGGTAAATGGTGGGAGGTGGGTTTAAGATGGCGGCGTGGGTGGATGGTGGGAGGTGGGTTTAAGATGGCGGCGTGGGTGGATGGTGGGAGGTGGGTTTAAGATGGCGGCGTGGGTGGATGGTGGGAGGTGGGTTTAAGATGGCGGCGTGGGTAAATGGTGGGAGGTGGGTTTAAGATGGCGGCGTGGGTGGATGGTGGGAGGTGGGTTTAAGATGGCGGCTTGTAGAAAAACGTATAAAAGGAGTCGATTTTTAGGCAAGGGGTGTATTCATTGCACTACCCTGTGTAGCACTCTGACTTACCTGACCTGACCATCCTGCCTGCCTGCTTCACCTCTAGTCTGCTTCACCTCTAGCCAGCCAGCCAGCCAGCCAGCCAGCCTGCTTGCCTACTTGTATTAGCTGTGGAGAACCTTTGACTATATTTCATTTTACCAGTGCAAATTCACCAGACTTTTACACCGTAGCAGTTACTCAGCAGCCTGAGCCCATAGTCATGATGAATTCAGCCGACCTAGTGACGCTTCAAAAGAACCGTGTTCGCCTCGTTGATGAGATGCAGCATGCGGCCGAATTATGTGATCTGCTTATGGACGATAACATACTCCTGAAACAGGGTGTCGAAGATATCATGGCGGAGAACACCCCTTCACGACAAAACAGAAAACTCATCGACGGTCTACTGCGCCGTGGCCCCTATGCATTTCTAGCCTTCGTGGAGGCGCTGAAGAAGACGGGAAATGGAGAACTAGCAGATCTACTTGAAATTCCCCTTGTAGATGATGATATCTTAGTGATGGATACCACCGAAGAGCGTACAGCTAGCAAACGTACGCACACTACCCCAGAGAGTACACCTGCCAAACGCCCCCGACTAACACCGTTAGAAATACCTGAGTCAGTGGTTGAGCAGCCAGTATCACAGCAAGTGCCTGAGCCTGTGAAAGAAGAGGTACAACTTCCTATGTCTGTGCAGGATATCAATAACATTATCCAGCAAGCCTACCAGGCAGCCCACACGGACATTTGGGAGCTCTCAGCCTATTTAACTGTGAGTGTCAAAGACGAAGAAGTGCATTTTAACGCATCGGGCTTTAACGACAGACCCGGTAGGCATATTGCCATGACCTTAGACACCTGGCAAAAACTGGAGACCCTTGATTACGCCATCGATGCTGTTATTCGCGACCAAGGGAGTGACGAAGCGAAATTTCATGTGGGTGACGACATCTTTGTGAGCTGTGCCTATTTCAACGATGAGCTCCTCGTGCATATCCGTAAATGGAAAATGCGGTTAGATACGCAAGAGCGTGTACCTTGTCCTCAGGGTGTCACTTTGAAATTAACGGCGTTGCGGAAGTTGCAGAGTCTCGCAAGTGCAATTCGTCAAGCTCTGGCTTACCAGGTGTCTCACTATATTTATAAGAAGTACATCGACACAGTCCTGGATCTAATCAGACCTCGCATTCCACACTTGCGTATCCAAGAATGCGCAGGCTGTGAAAATAACAGTCCGATAGACAAGCATACGTGTGTGGACACTAGTGTACCCTCATACGCTATCATCACTGAGGCACTACAGACCGTGACCGAGACGCAAATTGCCCTGGCAGTGGAAGCTGCCTGCCCTCCCAAAATTCCACGTGAAGAGATTATTACCTACATCTACGTGCACCAGGGACGAAAAGACGATGATGAATTCAAACAAGTCTTGTTGCAGAACTATTGAACAAGTGTTCAGAACAAGTGTTGAAAAACATTTACCGTATTCCTACACATTCATTGAAGTGGCTTGAGAGCGTATAATTGTATTAAAAATTCAGAGTTTTTTTACTGTTAATTGTATTAAATGCAGAACTATTGAACAAGTGTTGAAAAACATTCACCGTATTCCTACACATTCATTGAAGTGGCTTGAGAGCGTATAATTGTATTAAAAATTCAGAGTTTTTTTACTGTTAATTGTATTAAAAAATTCAATACTCAGATATAATTGTATATAAAAATTCAATACCCTTGTGAACACGTTCATTCTATTTGTGTTAATAAAAATAGTAGAAAATTAAAAAATGCTTGTTAGTGTTCATTCTTTTTTTCTTTTTTTTAAATTTAAAAAAAAAAAAAAAAAAAAAAAAAATTCAGCCTCCCTCCCCCCTTCCACTTCCCCCTTTACCCCTTTTTTCAATAATTTCAAAAAAATGGTAAAAAGAATAGAAAATTAAAAAGATTTTTTTTGGCTCTATCATTCTTTTTTTTCTTTTTTTTTAAATTTTAAAAAAAAATTTTTTTTTGGCTATTCCACCAACCCTCCCTCCCCCTTGTCCCCCTCCTCCATTCTCCCCTTTCACCCTTTTCTCAATAATTTCAAAAAAATTGCAAAAACAATAGAAAATTAAAAAAAAATTGTTTGGCTCTATCATTCTTTTTTTTCTTTTTTTTTAAATTTAAAAAAAAAATTTTTTTTTGGCTATTCCACCAACCCTCCCTCCCCCTTGTCTCTTGCATTACATCCCGCTGTAGCTGTTCCAGTTCTTCTTGACTTCGCCGTATGTTGGTTTCGTCTGTAATAACCTGCTGCAAGCTTGTAATTAGGGTGATTCCACCATCATCTTCACTGGTAACCACCTCTCTGGTAACCATCTCTCTAGGATCTCTAGGAGGGTGGTGGGTGAACATTGGTCGTCTTCTTGTACCCATGATTGTATTTTGTGAATAAATGTCAACATACTACGCCTTATTTATAGTCTAGGTGGGTGGGTGGATGGTGGGAGGTGGGTTTAAGATGGCGGCGTGGGTGGGTGGATGGTGGGAGGTGGGTTTAACATGGCGGCGTGGGTGGGTGGATGGTGGGAGGTGGGTTTAAGATGGCGGCCGGTGTCAGTGAGTGCAAGATATGCTTGCCCACTGTATAGCGCTGTGTTACCATTGCCCAAGTATAAAAAAATTCCTAGTTTTATTTCGATAAACCCGTTACAATTTTCAGGGAAATATTATAAGGCTGTAAGCCATAGTCTTGACGTATTTTTAGCCAGAAAAATCCATTTATTTCCAGTGTACTGGGTTTTCCATACTACCGTACTATAACCTTATGGGTTTAAAATCGATAAATTCATTAAAAATAATGGCATAGTCTAGCGCTAGGCTGCTAAATTTTTTAAATACTACACCATGAATTGCCTGAGTTCAATTGGAAATAAAATTTATACGTGCACTGATATTTATTGCAAAATCACAACCGTTTAAAATTGGGAAAGAAACACAAACATATTTTGTTGAGCGTAACTGTAGCAGACGACAGAGTGTTTTCGCTACGGTCCGCGCTTTACACTATAAATAGCGCGCAGTATTTTTTTCAGGCATTCACAATTAGCCTGAGTGCCCAGTCATGGAGTCACCCCTAGCTGAAATCATGGATATTGATATACCAGACATCATCCCAAATCATGATGATAATAAAGTACAACTGTTGGGCAACATTATTAATATAGCACATGACGAACCATGGTTGGATGCTATAATCAAAGACTTATTTCCACCTCAAGTCCAGGACTACCCTCCACCAGCCACACCTCATCTTGTTATCCCCCCAGCCACATCGCAGCTTAGTAACTTCCTAGCAGCCACACCGGATGAATACTAACGTTTTGACGACATAGACCACGTTTTAGAAAGTATGTTGAAACCACAACAACAAAGCCCCCAAGCTAAAGAAAAAGAAGAAGAACCCGGAACCCATACAGATGGAACCGATGGAACCGATACAGATGGAACCGATACAGATGGAACCGATACAGAAGAAGGACAAGATGAGGAGGAGGGGAAGACCACAGTACTCCAAAAAAAGAAAGACTCAAGAAAAAGACAGAGGATAGACTTAAGAAGAAGAAAGAGAACAGATGCGCGAAAAAACAGGAAAGATGTCAGAATCAATAGAAATAGGCAACAGGAGAGAAAAAACAGGAAGGATGGAAGAAAACAGAGAATAAGAGAGAATACAAGGAAAATAAGCCAAAAAGAAAACCAAGACGTGATCCACTACATTTCGGCAATGACAACAACAACACTGGGATTCAACA
Source organism: Hanleya hanleyi (assembly GCA_036873755.1). Lineage (NCBI taxonomy): Eukaryota > Metazoa > Mollusca > Polyplacophora > Lepidopleurida > Hanleyidae > Hanleya > Hanleya hanleyi. The sequence continues at coordinate 15,585 of JAVTVY010044536.1, read as the reverse complement.
CAGAACGCCAAGCAGTCTTCTATTTACACTGCGTGGAATGCAGTAACCAATTCGCGAAATACGCTATTCACCCCTGTGGACACCAAGCCTTGTGTGAAACTTGTATTCATCGACATGCCCAAATACCAACGTGTGCGGAAGCTAACAAACCCCTAGTGTGTGAATTGATACCTTTAACATGTCCCGTGTGTACTGAGAGAAGACAACGCCAACAGGCCCTCTCAACGATGTAATCGCTTATTACATATCCAAAAGGTTTTTTTTAAAACCACCCCATTTTTCCGAAAGGGGAAACTTCTAAAAAAGCACAAAAAATTAACACCAGATGCCCACACACATATATATATCCTGTGCTCGTTCAAATAAATTTCAGTCCGTATATAATTCGGGCTGTTATAACTTCTATCAAAATAAAAAAATAAATTTCAGTCCGTTATTATTCGGGCTGTAATATTAATTAGTAACATTCCCGGGTTCAAAAATAAATTTCAGTCCGTTATCATTCGGGCTGTAATATTAATTTAATTACTGGGAGAGAGAAAAAAGAAAAAATAAAACCTGTGTTTATAAGAGAGAGATTAGTCCTGACAAGGACTGTTAATATTTGGGCAGGGGTTGTTTTTTGGTGATGCAGTTTGCTAATAGAATAAAAAAAAGGGTAATGTGGGGATCTGTGCTTTGAAATTTGTGCCCAAGTTAGAAGTTCTCTTTCGATTGCTTTGGTTGGCCCTGATAAGGGCCGTTAGTTTTCAATTTGGTATCCCTGTTTTATTCAGGAGGGGGTTTTCTTGTCTAACCCCCCCCCCCCCTTACTTCTCGCTCACGGAGAAGTATCTGTACGGCGTTATGGTGTACAGATGTACAACATCCTCATCGAGATCGGGGCAGATGGGTAGACCCTCTAGAAAATTGGCCGGCGCTATTGTTGGTGGTGGTTGTTCAAAAATGCACGGCAGGTCTTGCAGGGGGAAGGGCGCTAAATTATCCACAACAGGCTGGACTGCTGGCTCTTGTGGTGGTGATGGGCGGGAGGCCAGCAACCGAGGAAGGGCAGGGCGCATCTCATCCTCCAATGTGTTTTTTAATAACTGGAACCATCCTTCCTCGCTCACTGTTCTGGCTCCATTGAGTAACGCCCGCACATTTTCGGCTGTTCCTACGCCTGCATACTCTCCCCTCAGCATGGCACACCACCCCGTAAATTCCTTGAGCCAGAATTCTTTTATTTCTTTCTTCATGGCACGCTTCTTCCTTCTCGATATTGGTATTCCTCCTCCTCGCCCAGATGTAGTAGACATGGCTGCTTGTCGGTTCATTTTTCTCTCTCTCTCTCTCTCTGTATATATCTGTTCTGGTCAGTGAAAGGTTTTTGAATAGCCCGCTTCAAGCGGGTCGCTATATATATATACAAAGCGCGGACCTCGGCGAAGCGGCTCTAGGCTGTCTTCTAGATTTACGCTGCAGAAAATAGGTTTGTGTTTCTTTGCCAATTATAAACGGCTGTGATTTTACAATAAATGTCAGTGCACGTATAAATTTTATTTCCAATTGAACTCAGGCAATTCATGGTGTAGTATTTAAAAAATTTAGCAGCCTAGCGCTACACTAAGCCGTTATTTTAATGAATTTTAGCGATTTTTACACGCCTAATGTTAAAGTACGGTAGTATGGAAAACCCGGTACATTGCAAATAAATCGATTTTCCTGGCTAAAAATACGTCAAGACTATGGCTTACAGCCTTATAATATGTCCCTGAAAATTGTAACGGGTTTATCGAAAGCAAACTATAGAAAAACTATTAAAACATAGCCTTCGTTTCAGTGCAGGGTCTTAGAGTCAACGCGCGTAGTTCTCGATTCATTTTCGTGCGCTGGGCATGACGCCATCTAGCGGCCGGTACAGGCACTGAGAATGGAATGTCTTGAAAAAGGGGAGGTCATCTGCTAATAACCAATAGGCCGGTGAAACATTTTGGAGACGATTTCAATGTTGTCTTCTTCTCTCTCCTACCTGTGAGCAAAAATTCTTAATTGTTTTACAGTGCAGGCACAAATCACACACAGATGTAGCGTCGTCGCAAATGTTCTGAAGTATATTTTATCTTGAAGCGCGCACCTACAAAATTGCATTTGTAATTTTAATTATTTTCTAGAACAGGGTACGCGTACGATTTTTTTTATTACGATGAAATTAGCAAGAATCGGTATATATACATTTTGCCTGGACGGTGTTTTGTCATTCACCATTATGGCAGCGCACGGAAAGGAGCTCGCTTTCTTTCAACTCACGTCTGACGTGATTCTCATGGTCTATGACCATCAACTGCAGCTCATCGAAGAACATCCCCGAGAAGTGAAGTTATCTTTAAGCTTAGCAGGCTGGACTCTATTAACACGGTTGTTACAGGGAAAAGAGCCCGAAGTGGATTTCCTGCATGTGGGAGTCGGTGTGTACCTGCGAAGTGGTAGAGATGATTCTTTTTTCCCCCGATTAGAACAGTGTGGGGGTGCCGCTATTCTACTCCGGCCGGCATTATGGCAGGCGCTGAAAGCTATTATCACCGATGTCCACGATGTACTCTATCCTGAGGCCAATTCTGTAGCTACGCGTACTCTTACACCGGACTGTACCCTATTGTTATACCCCCAACGCGTGGAGCTCATCGATGACGATAGTCGGTGTTGGTGTACGTCTGAACCCGCGCGTGTCTCTTTATCTCCGGAAGGCTGGATTACCTTGAAACGTGTGTTATGCGGTGACCTCGACGGAGATAGCATTCACCTGTGTGACGATGTCTACATTTTCCGCGGTCCCTATTTTGCTCGACTCCTCTGTCTCAAGCGAGGGGGATTTACTCTGGACCCCGATCTATGGACGGCTTTGCAACAAGTAGTCCCCATGGTGGATGAAGTACTCTCTCCACAGGAGCCGCCCCTCACAGAATAGTACCTGACACTATAAATACGAGGGATGAGACAGAGTGTGTGTCATTCTCCGTTCGACATTTACAGCAAGCATGTCACTACGAGCCATCCTCCCCCTTACACCCTACCAGGTGGGGTTATACGTCTATGAAGATAAAGTTACCCTGGTGGAAGACTGTGGAGCTATTTGCTGGGCGCGCGCTGAGACTCTATCGAATACGGTGACGCTACAGCGTGATGGCTGGACTAAATTTAAACGGGTGTTCAACGGTGAGTTGGACGGACACCTCATCCACATGGACAATGCCATCTACGTATACCGTACCGCCCTCTTCCCACGCCTGGGCCGCTACCAAGATCCTACGCGAAGTTTCATCCTAACTCCCTCTCTGTGGTCAGCCTTGGAGAAAGTAGTGCCTATTGTGGACCAGCTGTTTACACCGGACGAACGATCACCAGACCAGTTGGCGTGGGCTCGTGCTATGGAAGACGCGCTGGCTGAACCCCATGAAAAAAAACAACATGATGATGATGAATCCGATGATACAGCCGGGGAAGACGAAAGTACTATATCTATAGAATGCACAGAGGCTAGAGTGTCAGTGTCACCTGATGAAGCGAACACACATGACGGGGACCCAGGAGCACCCCGATGAAGGGTAAGAAGCCCGTGATGAAGCGGTCCCGAAAGGGAAAAAAGGAGTCAGCATCTACAGTGAACAAGGTGTTAACCGATTTGTATTACAGCCCTACCAGTCCAGCCGCGTATAGCGCTGTGGGAGCGCTCGCTCGAGCTGCCCATTCTCAAGGCATCAGTCGAACTGAAGTTCGAGACTGGTTAAAAACCCAAGACACTTATAGTTTACATCGAGCAGCCCGACGACATTTTCGCCGTAACCGAGTCATCGTAGGAGGTATAGACGCGCAATGGCAGGCGGATTTAGTGGACATGAGTCGCTTTGCACCTCACAATGATGGACATCGGTACATATTGACCTGTATCGATATTTTATCCAAGTATGCCTGGGTACTACCCATTCGCACCAAAACAGGAGAGAATCTAATAGGAGCGTTCCAGCAGATTTTCAAGACGGGGCGCAAACCTCTTTATTTACAAACGGATGAAGGCACAGAATTTCTCAACCGACCCTTTCAAGCCTTTCTTAAGAAACAGAAGGTATTTTTCTTCCATACGTACAACGAGACCAAAGCCTCTGTGATGGAACGATTCAATCGTACCTTCAAAGGACGAATGTACAAGTATTTTACCGCCCAAAACACCCGACGGTACATCGATGTACTACCTCAACTGGTGCAAGGGTACAATCGAGCCTATCATCGCAGTATCCAGCGAGCTCCCCGTGATGTGACAGAACGCAACGAACATCAAGTGCGTGGTACGCTGTACTCATCCAGTCCACCACAACCACTCACGGCACCCCGTTACAAACGTGGAGATGTGGTACGGATCAGTAAAGTGAAAGGTCAATTTGAGAAAAGTTATTTGCCCAACTGGAGTGACGAGCACTTTGTCATCGTTCGCCATAAACCTCGACAGCCACACGTCTATCAACTGGAAGATCTACAAGGAGATACACTGCAAGGCACGTTTTACGAGGCAGAATTACAACCCATAGTGAAAACACCGAAAGACTACTACGCGGTGGAAAAGATTTTGAAAACGGAACGTCGACGGGGCATCCCCTATCATTTCGTCAAATGGCAAGGGTGGCCTCGTTCGTTTAATTCCTGGGTGTCCGGCCGTGACATGAAACGCCTATAAATTCTAACCCCTATCAACACCCTGCTTCAGTGTAGGATTGTACCATGGATAGTACACATCTACCCTTACTGTTACGAACTCGAAAAGCACAAGTGGGTACTGTAGTGTGTCTAGTAGTGCTTGTGGGTACGTTATTTACAGGCGTGTTCTACGATTTGACGTACGTGATATCCTGTTTGAGCACCCTGCGTTCCACAATTCCACCTCCATCATCCACCACTTCGACCACCACGACGACGACGCTGCCTACGCCATTCAAGACGTCAAGGTACCGCCACGTATCAACCCAGACACCCACGTCAACCACACCGTCTACTTACACACCGTCTACTCCATCCATCACCACGTTACCCTTTGCCCGCTACATCCAGTCACCCACGACGACCACGTCCCGTACTACTACGACTCCACGTCATCCTCCGTCATCCCTGAGAAGCGACGATCCTTCCACCCCATCACCACCACCAACACCTAGAACACCCACCAACACCACCACGACGCTAAACATATTTACAGTGGACTCCCGTGAATCACGTTTACCACGGCAACGGTACCCATTCGACTACGATCCCCGGTGGGATCCCCGACAACGGGGGTGGGCTTCTAAACGCCGAGCGCAAATCACCAAATAAAAAAATAATAAAAAAAAAAAAAAAAAAAAAAAAAAACTATGGATCCTCGGTGGCAGCATCCTTTCACGTGTCTCATCGCTGGACCGACAGGGTCGGGAAAAACACACTTCGTTCAACGTCTCATCCAACACGGGTCAGCCCTCATTTCACCCCCTCTAGCTCGCATCCTGTGGTGTTATGGAGCTTGGCAACCCGCGTACGAGGAACTGGCACGTGTCCCGGGACTCACCTTAGTGGAAGGCTTACCCCCTGAGGATACACCGCAAGACACCTTGGTGGTGGTGGACGATCTTATGACGGAAACGGACAGTCGAATCACCCGTCTCTTTACCAAAGGAAGCCATCATCGTCGGTTGAGCATCATCTACATCGTGCAGAATCTCTTCAGTAAGAACAAAGAGCACAGGAACATTAGTTTGAATGCTCAGTATGTGGTGTTATTTAAAAACCCCAGAGACGCTTCCCAAATTACGCACCTGGCCCAACAGATGTACCCTAAAAACACGGCCTTTGTACGAGAAGCCTTTGAAGATGCTACCCAACCCGCTCACGGGTATCTACTCATCGACTTGAAACAAGACACCCCCTCCACCCTGCGATTGCGTACCCTCATTTTTCCCGGCGAGGTGCAGACGGTGTACACACCCAAATAAAAAACATAAAAGAAGAAGACAACGCACTCTAGCCGTCATTCATCATCATGTCTGCACGCGTACGCAAGCACGCGCCGGCCCTGCGCGTATTACGCAGCGCGCCACCGGAGGTGGGCCGGGCCCTGGTGCGCGGGGCGGATGCCGACTTGGTACGGTGTTTGTGTGAAGTGGCCCATAATGTGTTAAAAGGCAATGTTCCACTCAGTCCTCTGCAGAAAGGGAAATTGCAACGGCACAAGGCGGGTCTCCGAACGTTGGTGAAGAAGACGGGCAGTGTCAAGAAAAAGAAACAGGTGTTACAGCGAGGTGGATTTCTCGGCGCACTCCTCGCACCCTTAGCCGCTACTGTACTGGGACCGTTACTAGGCTCCATCTTGGGACGCTAACGTCATCATGGAACATACGAAAAAAATGATGCTGGTCGAACCTCGACTGTTACAGAGTTTGCAATCACCCTATCCCGTACCTGCCACAGTGCAACAACTCCAGTCTCTGGATGAAAAGATGAATAGTATACTCCAACGTCGACTACCCGATCACGAGAAAATTCAACTCTACCATCATACGCTGAACCAGTACCAGACGTTTATGGATCAATATAGAGGGAGTAGTAGTAGTACACCACAACTACCACCACCACAACCCACACTGACACCCCCATCACCACCTTCACCTGAGATGGAAGAGGAAGTGTTGACCAGTGTGCCTAAAGCTTTCAAGACCAAGGCACGTTTATTGTTGGATCGGGTGAAACAGAATTCCGATATGAGTTGGAACGCTGAAGGAAAACTGCTGATTCGAAACAAAGTGGTGCCGGGGTCTCATATGACCGATTTGATCAACGATATGGTACGTTCTCGCAAACACTCTAATCCACCGGGCTGGGAAGTCTTTGCTCAGGGATTAAAAGACATACACACCCCTCAAGAATTGGTAGGGAATCCTAACCGTTGGGCCTTTATGCAGCAATCGACCCGACACCAACCATCACCACCACCCTCCTCTTCTTGGGCCCCCATGTCACCGCCCAAAACACCACAACAACGACGACGGGGACGTACCAGATCTAAGTCACCGCGACGATCACAACGCCGAGGTAAGAAGGCGCCCAAGGCCTGGGAACCCTACTAATAACTCCTATAAAAACCCGGTGCAGAAGCCAGAACAACTCAGTCGTCATGTTTTACCTGACGTTGCCCAGTAATAGCTCACTCGAAGTGTTTCCTGACAACACCTTGACCAAGTATGTCACTCAATTACCCCAACCGTTACATTTACCTGGACGATGGGAATGTGGACTGGTGGATATTCAATACCGTTACTCATGGTACAACGTACAAGACCAAGAAGTATGGTACGAAGTGACCTACCAAGATAAAGTCTACAGACTGACTCTCCCCGAAGGCCAATACGATACGCCCCAGAAGTTCAGTCAGGGTCTGATGGCCTTGTTGGAGTACAAGGCTCTAAAGGAGAGCACGGATACTGCAACACGCCTGATAGCCTTTCGCTTCAAGAAAAACGTGTTCTTCGATGTCAACGTACACAACGACAAGAGCTGTATCATGCTGAGCCCTAACGTGGCTGTGAAACTCAGTCCTACACTACAGCAAATCTTACGGCTGCGTGACAGCGTCTACACGGGTCCCACCATTGACAACGGTACCCTGTTGATGGATATGAAAGTAGGTATGTACGCACTGTACGTCTACTCGGACGCAGTGGACAGCCATATTGTGGGTGATGTGAACACACCTCTGTTACGGGTGGTGCCCATTAGCAAGACGTATGGCGATCAAGTCAACCACAGTTTCAACCATATAATGTACCTGCCCGTACGACATACCGATATCAACACGATCACGGTGGATATAAGAGATGACACGGGACGCCCGATCGCATTCGAACGAGGAAAAGTGGTGCTGACACTTCATTTCCGACAAGTCCGCTCTCCTCACTTCGTATAATGTACGTGCCTTACCAGTGCGATACGCCCAGCTATGCCGACTACTACAAGAAACAAACGGGCGGAGGCTTGCCCATGTTTAGCGGTGCACGCATGCAACGAGGTCACAGATTGGGGAACATACTGGGCAGCATTGTGAAAACGTTTTTACCCTTGGTGACACGGGGTGTGAAAGCGGTGGGGAAACAAGCGGTACGCAGTGGATTGCGCGTGGCCGGTGATGTGATGGGAGGCACAGCACCCCGACAAGCCTTCAAACGACGGGCTAAAGAAGCGGGCGGCGTCTTGATCGCCAAAGCCCTTAAAAGACAAACTACGACACAGCGAAGAGTCATTCGACGTCCAACACACCGACGACGCACACCCCAGAGGAGGACTAAGACCAGGCCGAATAAGAAGAAGAAGAGGAGTAGTAGTAGGAGAGACATCTTCGCATAATGGCATTCATTCACTCCGAGTCGTGTCCGTCTAACAACAGTGAATTGGATTTGTGGACTATTCCACCCACCCAAACCAGTGTAGCCGAAGGACGTTGGGTAGAACATCGACCCCTGGCTAGCCTGACGGGGATGGGCCCCGTGGAATTTACCATTGAAAACAAAGATACGGCCTACCTGGATTTAGCCCACACGTACTTGTACGTGAAAGCCAAAATAATGGACAACGACGGGACGGACATAGAGGACGATGCGGTAGTAGGCCCGGTGAATCTTTGGCTGCACTCCTTGTTCCAACAGGTGGATATAGGTCTGAACGATAAACTCATCAGTACGTCCACCAATACGTACCCGTACCGAGCCTACATGGAGACGCTGTTGTCGTACGGCAGTGATGCCAAAAAATCACACTTACAAGCTCAGCTGTACTTCAAGGATACACCCGGAGTCATGGACAGCTTGCTCGGTGCCAATAATGGATTCGTCGTACGCAAAAGAATGGCAGCCCAAAGCAAGTCCATCGATATGATGGGACGACTGCACGCCGATCTGTTCCTGCAAGACCGCTACATGATGAACGGTGTATCCATCAAGATCAAGTTGATCCGTTCCTTACCCGCGTTCGCCTTAATGGGCGGTGGAGCCGGGGGTGTCCACTACAACATCGTCATTGAAGATGCAGCCCTGTTTGTCCGTACGGTAGATTTGCAACAGGGCGTGTTGCTGAGTCACATGGAAGCCTTATCGAAAAAACCAGCCCTGTACCCCATCCGACGCGTACAGACCAAGGTGTTCTCTGTGCCATCAGGTACGATGATGGCCAACCGTGAAAATTTATTTCTAGGGGATCTGCCTAAACGTCTTACCCTGGCGTGTGTGACCAACACCGCTTTCAATGGAAATTGGGCTGAGAATCCGTTCAACTTTCAGCATTTTAACATCAACTTTGTGACACTGCACGTGGCCGGCCATCAAATTCCAGCCCGTCCATTACAACCGGACTTTGCTAACAAAAACTATGTGCGGACCTACCTGAACCTGTTTACAGCCACAGGACAAAACAACCAGGACGAAGGCAATACCATCACACGAGACGACTTTATCCGGGGGTACACATTGTTCGCCTTTGACCTCACCCCCACCTTGGGACACGATCATCAACTGGCTTTGCTGAAGAAAGGAAACCTACGGTTGGAACTGCGTTTCGCCACCCCTCTAGCCCACACCATTAACGTGATTTGCTACGCCGAGTTTGATAACGTCATCAGCGTGGATCAGCAAAGAAACGTGCTGTGTGACTACGCCAGCTAAGAGTCATCATCATGGATACAGAGCAGCTGATGGGCATACTCCAGCGAGATCCGAAGATCCCCTTTCGAGGTGTGTTTCCACGCAATGTGTTTCCCACCCACTCCACCACCCCAGCAGCCTACATCCTGAATACAGACCCGAGGAGTCGACCCGGTGAACATTGGGTAGCTGTGTACGTGGACACCCTAGGCCAAGGCGAATACTTTGATTCCTACGGACATGCACCCCTACATGCCGATTTGGTGAAATTCATGGACGTCTCTACTACAAAGTGGCGTTGGAATACTCAAAGATTACAAGGACCCTTGAGTAGTGTGTGCGGACAGTACTGTGTGTTTTATCTCACTCACCGGAGTAGAGGACATTCTATGCCCACTATCGTACACATGTTTGATGATTATTGTCAAGCCGAAGACCGTGATGTCCTCGTCTATGACTGGACGGCCTCTCGTTTTAATGTGCATGCTCCATTTCTCTGGTTAACTTAAAAATGTACTGCGCGCGCAGGCCACTTGTTTATTATTATCACGTTATTGTTATGACGTTGTTGTTCTGACGTTCATTGATGTTGAATAAAAGATGAAAAAACACAAAAATGATGGGTTTTGACTTTTTTTTATTTAAGTCAACAAGAATGGGTTACTGAATAGGTACAAATAGAATACAGGGTACAAATAGTAGTGGTATGTACACATAGAATAGTAGTGGTATGTATACACAAGTGGTACAAAAAAAGTTCTGTCAGGAGTAGGATTCGAACCTACGACAGCAATCGCCGACCAGCACTTAATACCGGCGCCTTAGACCACTCGGCCATCCTGACTTTTACAGTTTTATAACTCGTGTATCAACAGTTATAGTTCGACATTGTTCACAAGTCCAAGTAAGTGGTGCTCACACCGTCGGCCAACACTTTACGTTTCGGGTAAAAGAAAGTAAAGGCGTCTCGTTGCTGAATGTACGTCCTCATCTGGTGGTCCACCACCCGAAATCCTCGGTTAGTACCACTCGCACTGGCCTGGCTTTGCAGCACGTTCAAGTACAAGGCTTTGTCGATGTTGGGATCGCGCCGGCTCACCCCTTTGCAGCTAAACTTATTTTCCTCTCCTCCTCCCCCTCCTCCGTCTCCTCCGTAACAGTAATACGTCTTGGAGGAGAGACCAATCATAGCATCCCCACTCCACTCCAGCTTGAACAGGCCCGGCGTACGCTTATCGTACTGGTAATGGTCACGTCGAGGTAGCCACTGGTCCCGTTCCGCTTCATACTGGGTACGTAACTCCGGTTTCACCAGGGACTCCCAATCCGCATTAGAGACGGCCATGTAGGCGGAGTCGGTATCCATTTCCATGAGTTGCCAGTCTGATGGATTAAAATACACACCCATAAAATCATAGAGAAACTGCAGCATCCTCAGCTTGGCCACCTGATATACCATACATCCAATCTGCAGGGGTAGATTGTAACGGATAGTCTTCTTGGCTGAAGTGACTTCATAGGTGTCGTCATCGATGGCCTCCACGGACCGAAACAGAGGAGAATTCACTTTTTTGCGGGCTTGGGCAGTAGTACAAATGTTCACGTTGACGTGCTTATCCTGGTTCGTTACCGTTTTTCCGTAATTACCATTGCCAGTCAACTTCCAACATTCACCGATGATGGCCTCACTCGGGTATTCATCACCTTGACGACGGGCCGACGTCACGATGTCGGCATTCTCCGCAAAACAAGCGTCGGGTACGTACTGTATCACTTGGTATATTTGGGTAATTTCCAAACCGTGGTTCATGTACCACTGCAGTAAGGGCGTGCCCAGCAAGATTTTCTCGGCCCACATACTACCAATCAACATCCGTCGAGGTTGAGGCAAACACTCGTGTTGCTCCGCATAGGTCCTCATGGTGTCCCCAATATCCGCCCGACCCACCAGCGTGTTCTTAAAGATGGGAGGGCACTGGGCGAAGAGAGGCTTGAGAGTCTCGGGAACATGCAAATCACATTGGACAAAGCCGTAGAGGTCCCCCGAACGAATGGCGTCCAACATCTGTGGCGGACTCAGCAGTCGCCGACGACTCAAGGGGTACTCGCGCTCTTTTAGGAAACGTCGTAAATGGGGCAGGGCCTGGCACATCGTGTGAAATTCACACTCCCACATTTCAATCAGATGGTATCCTCTCTCTTTCACATAATCACCGTTCGCCACCACTTCTTCCCGTAATTCTTGCGGTGTTTTTCCACGTCGCTCGTTGAAGCGTCCAGCGCTGAAATGGCATTCGTGGCCGTGCCAATAGCAACCGTAAAATTGGAATACGGTGGGTGTGCTACCCACCAGGGCAAACCCATCGACGGGAAGTCGACGATCTCCTATGCGCTTCTCTGTGGCGTTGGTCTGGTGTCGTATATAAATCGCCCGTCGATAGGCTTCCCAATCCAACCACTGATCAGCCAGATGCTTGTAGGGTGTACGTTGCGGTGTAAAATGCCGATCTTCCGCCAACCAACGTGTATAATGGCCACTGGGCATAGGTTGGGCCAACGACCACAGGTACAAGACATTCGCATCGAAACCGATGATCTTAGCACAGGGTTTTCCACTGGGGAGAGTAGTGACGTCCTTCTCGTGATAACGGTGAAAAATAAGACTCGGGCCGCCCACAATGTTCTGCTTTAGACAATCATGCATGTCTGCATCTTTTTGCTGTATCAGCGAGAAGTACGTAGCACACTCTTGAAAAAGATGGCGAAGCGCCAGACCCGGTAAACTCAAGCACTCCTTGAAGATGTCGACGTGCATTTGGCGACGAAAGAGTTGCACCATTTTCTCGGCCGCTTTGAGGAAAGGAACCACATCTAGGTTATTATACCATATCAGGAAATCTCGCAAGGTCTGCATATGTTCATCGTTCCATACCTGCTGTAGTTCCCGGTACGTGTCTTCCGGACATTCCACTTGCTTCAAATCATCAAAGAAGGCGTGCCGGGGTGGCAACTGTGTTTCCTGCAAACGGTCGAGCGATGATATATACGTGTAAGGGAACCTCCCTTTGGTTTGTGCACAGTTATAGGCCTTGACCCACTGATCATAGCTACAATTAGGAGCTAAATAGTTCCGTACATCCAGGAAATGCAGTGATGTGGTAGTGAGGGCCATATGATTATTGATCTTCTTGATCACGGACTTGAGGGTATTCGACTGGGCCAAGTAGGGGTAAAGAAATTCTTTCACCATGTTCAAATCATAACGTCCCGAATTGAAACCTAGCACCGGTAACTGACCTAGATATTGTAGGAAGCGCACTTTCAATTTCTCCGCATACGGTTTCGGTAAAGGCACATCCTGCGACTGCAGGGGCTGCGACTGCAGGGGCTCGGGCTCCGACTCGGACTCGGACTCTTCATCGTCACTAAACGCTACACTCGGTATAGGAATACGATCGTCCAGCTGGTCCAGTACGTGCTGGAACTTGGACACCAATAGTTCTGTACTAGCCGCACTGACTTGCTCTAAATACTCCATCATGCGGGTGATCAACTCATGGGATTCCCCCGTGGACACGAAACACACCGGAGCAGCGTCATAGCCAGGTACGTTGCTGGAAATACTGACACTCAGAGGAATATGGCGCTGCGTCCACTGCGTTTTCGCTGAAAACATGTCCATGGGCTCCAACAGGGCCTCAAAATCGTAACACGCCCGGTAGGGAAAATAACGATCCACCTCCGGTATGATCACACCCTCATCGGCCAGTTCCTGGAAAATAGTAGGTGCATTATGATACACACCACCCGGATATACTCGCTTGACACTGTTGTCACAGATTTTCTCGTGGCGATGTAAGTTGTAAGACTTTTTAAACACCCGATGGCATTGGGCACAACTGAAAGACTGAGCGTACTGGCTCATATTGGAGATAAGCGAAAAATGACTCACGCCATTGTCGTCGAACACATTGACTTTCATCGTAGCAGCATACCGTTCTGTTGAACGACGAACCAATTCAGCCACAAATGTATCCTCCTCTTCGCATCGTAATCGGTATACAAAGATATACAAAGATTGTCTTTTTTAATTTGGTGCTAATACTGTTATATGGAATATGAAATAGGTCTTTGGATTATGGACGCGGATATTCTCTAATGGACGACGGCTGGATTATGAATGACGGACTAGACGCTTGTAATTGATGTCGAACAGTGTTTCCACGTCATCCAAATTCTTGAACGGCACTCCACGGAAGTGCCGCTTATCCAAGTCTTGCTGCTGTAAATACTGTTCCCAATAGTCATCGGCCACTGTGTCACAAGCCTTGGGGTTACACTCGTCCACATGCACGGCCAAACACCGAAACAGACATTTCCGGTCTTTGTAGGGCCCCTTCATCCCTGCTGTTAATGCATTCAGACCGGGTCGATGAAGCAACCACGGAGGGAGTAGTACAGGAGCACCGATAGGATGATCTCTCATTTTCGTGACGAAAAATGTGACGTTGGTGACCATTTCCACAAACCATTGGGTATTGGGGCGTTGCAACCGGGCCCATTCCAATGGATCCAACGTAGTCAATTGGTCGATGAGTGGCTCCAGAGAAATCGCATCCGTCACCGTGAACGGCTGATCAAACACATAGGGATTATTGCTGGGATAATAATACCGCACCTGATCCGTCTCCTTGTGCCGTAAAATGTACCCGAATGTCATATTCAACTTGAACGCTGTCACCTGATCTCTGAAAATGTTCTCGGCATAGGTAGACAGATACGTGAGATCCTGCAGCCGAAAGTTATACAAGTCCAATAGACGACGGTCACGGTGAAAACAATGGCGTATGGTAGCCCAGTGACGTTGATAAATGTCCCTGACACGCTCGTCTTCAGGCAAGACTTCAACCGGAGGTGCTGCTGGGTCCCAGGGAAAATCTTCTCCACGTCTCATGCTTTTCGTCTCATACAAGCGGATAGGCAAGCAGGCAGGCTGGTCAGGTCAGGTAAGTCAGAGTGCTCCGCAAGTGAGATTGCAATGAATACACCCCTACCCTAAAAATCGACTCCTTTTATACGTTTTTCTACAATCCGCCATCTTAAACCACCCACCACCATCCACCACAGCGGCCATCTTGCACCCACCACCCACCACCATCCACCACAGCGGCCATCTTGCACCCACCACCCACCACCATCCACCACAGCGGCCATCTTGCACCCACCACCCACCACCATCCACCACAGCGGCCATCTTGCACCCACCACCCACCACCATCCACCACACCGCAGCCATCTTGCACCCACCACCCACCACCATCCACCACAGCGGCCATCTTTGCACCCACCACCCACCACCATCCACCACAGCGGCCATCTTGCACCCACCACCCACCACCATCCACCACAACGGCCATCTTGCACCCACCACCCACCACCATCCACCACAGCGGCCATCTTGCACCCACCACCCACCACCATCCACCACAGCGGCCATCTTGCACCCACCACCCACCACCATCCACCATACACCACACGCATGCGCACATCGCCAATTGTGACGTCACAACAGGTTCTGCGCATGCGCAGTGAGGCGCTATTTACTCAATTGACTCTTTGTATACTACTTACGTATACGAAGTAGGTGAGGTATTGGGAGAGAGAGGGGAAAGTGGCAGTGTCGGTGTCCGATTACATTGGAACAGTGAGTCTGTGTTGGAACTCAAAGTATACACACCTTAAGATTGAATCAAGCATTGGAAAGTGCATACAAAGTTTCAAATATATGTATTAAGGCAGTGTGATGTCCCTGGACCTAAATATGATTGCAACAGACCACCATAGAATACCCTGCTTTATTTGCAGTTTACTCTGTGTAATAGAATCGTAAAATGTACAA
>JAVTVY010044535.1:0-20742 GCA_036873755.1 Hanleya hanleyi | reverse complement strand
TCATTGGTACGAGTAGTAGGGAAAGTGGACATTTTCGGGCAGTACATGAAGGTATTTGGGGTCGAGATGGGCTATTCACGGTTCGAATGCGTCCTTGAAGGTGTCATCTTGTAGTTCTCGGGGCGTACATTCCGATTTGAGGGATGTCCGCGTCATCTGTGACGTCATTGATGACGTCATCGGTACGAGTAGTAGCGAAAGTGGACATTTTGTGGGTGCGTGAGGGTGAGTTTGGTGTAGAGATGCACCATCCTTAGTCCGAATGCGACGTGTGAGGTGTCATTTTGTAGCTCTCGGGGTGTACATTCCGAATTGAGGCATGTCCGAAGCATCTGTGACGTTATCGATGACGTCATCAGTAGGAGTATTAGCGAAAGTGAGCCTTTTGGGGCAGTGCAGGAAGGTATTTGGTGTAGAGATGGACCATCCGCGTTGCAAATGCGTCGTGTGGGGTATCATGTTGTAGCTCTCGGAGTATAGACCCTGATTTCAGGGATATTTATAGCATCTGTGACGTCATTGGTGACGTCATTAGTACAAGTTGTAGCGAAAGTGGGCCTTAACACTCTAACATAACGCCATGATATAGACCAGAGAGAGAACAACAACAACAACAAGGATGACACATGAGAGAACAACAACAACAAGAAGTTTTTTTCATATATTTTGTTTTCCCCAATGTTACATCACACCCACGCTGGGGGAGCCGCGTTGGGTATATTTACAATTCAAGAAGATTCTTATCCAGTCAGAGGCCACCATTTGCATGTTTCATATTCGTTCCTGTCCGTTAGATGTATTCTTGTCCAATCAGAAGTCTCCATTTCAGAAAGTGCCATCTGAACCATTTATTCTAATCATCGTCGGGCAGGCCAGGATACCGTTGAGGCAACATATCCTCAGATAGATGTTTGCGCATTCTGAGTATCTATCAGTGCATGGGTGAATACTTTCATCCGATGGAGGTGGTGGTCAGTTTAACCATGAAGAACGCAACATTGGTCATTATCTCCACTATCCACTTGGTGTTACAATTCAAGAAGACTTGTCCAATCAGAGGCCACCATTTGCATCTGTCATATTCGTTCCTGTCCGTTAGATGTATTCTTGTCCAATCAGAAGTCTTCATTTCAGAAAGTTCCATCTTCGGCCATGTTCGCTCTGAACCGTTTATTCTAATTACCGTCGGTCAGGCCAGGATACCGTTGAGGCAACATATCCTCAGATAGTTGTTTGCGCATTCTGAGAATCTATCAGTGCCTGGGTGAATACTTTCATCCGATGGGTTGGTCGGTCAGCTTGGTCACGAAGAACGTTACATTGGTTACCCTCTCCACTTTCCACTTGGTGTTGGGGCGTTGTTGTTGGGCCCATTCCAAGGGATCCACGTTGGCCAGGTTCTCCAGCATCGTCTCTAGCGACGCCCGGTTAATGATGGTAAACGGTTGGTCAAATACCCGGATGTTACTGCTCGGGTAAAAGTATCGAACTTGATCTGTCTCCTTATGCTGCAGCACATAACCAAACGCCAGATTTAATTTGAAGGACGTTGCTTGGTCATTGAAGATGGCTTCCACGTAGCTGCCTAGACGGGCGAGGTCGATCAGTCGAAAATTGTAGATATCTTGAATAGGGCGATGACGGTAGAAACAGTGCCGTATCATGGTCCAATGGCGCCGATAGATGTCACTCACTGGATGGGCACCCTGTAAGAGATCGCTAGGAACATTTATGGGCTCGTCCAGAAAATGTTCGATGTTATCAGGCGTATGACTCGAAACCGTAACGGTGGGGTCCGGCTGGATATCCAGACCCTCCTGGACCGTGGGTATAGGCAGGCTCTTCGTCATCGTATCACCAGTGGCGTTCGTCTCTCCGGGCTCATCTTCACTGGGTCTGACCTTCCGCGGCTCCTCTTTAGTGGAAAGTTGTCGCCCAAACCGTAGAGACGGGGCATGCTTCAAACGTTGGTGCTGTCTAAACCGACTGGGTCGTTTGAAGAGTCGACCACAATCATTACATAGTACCGTCGCACCCGCGTGAAGTACCCTCTCATGACGCAGTAAATCATCCTCCCGATTGAATGACCGTGCGCAGGTTGTACAAGTATACCGAGCATCGTTGTGGGTGGAGGCCTCGTGGCGTCGTAAATTATTTAGACGAGTAAACAGCTTCTGGCAAGTTGTGCAAGTGAACATCTTGGTGGTTGACAGAGTGTCTGATGAAACGTCCAGGCCGCTTCCCTTTTATAGCACGCTAGCTGGTGATCTATTTTTAGCACACTCAGTTCAACTATCCCAAAGTCGAGGGCCGAGCCGTGACATCTTCGGTAACATCCGTGTCTCTTCGGTCACCTCCGTACCGTCAACGATCAACATGTAGACATATAGAGTATGTACGGCATGTTATGGTATTCATCAGTGCATGAGTGACGCATTCAGCCGATGGGAGTGGTCGGTCAGCTTGGTAACGAAAAACGTAACATTGGTCACACTCTCCACTGTCCACTTGGTGTTGGGGCGTTGTTGTTGGGCCCATTCCAAGGGATCCACGGTGTCCAGTTTCTCCAGCATCGTCTCTAGCGACACTCGGTTAATGATGGTAAACGGTTGGTCAAATACCCGGATGTTACTGCTCGGGTAAAAATATCGGACTTGGACTGTCTCTTTATGCTGCAGCACATAACCAAACACCAGATTCAATTTGAAGGCCGTAGTTTGATCTTTGAAGATGGCTTCTACGTAGCTACGTAGACGGGTGAGGTCGGTCAGTCGGAAATTGTAGATATCTTGAATAGGGCGATGACGGTAGAAACAGTGCCGGATCATGGGCCAATGGCGCCGATAAATGTCACTCACTGGATGGTCTTCGTGTAACAGATCGCTGGGAACATTTATGGCTTCGTCCACGAAGTGTACTTTGCCCTCCACGTCGTACAAAATCTGGCCCAAGGTCTTGTCGTCGGAATTTGACTGTTGAATTAGGGCGACATCATCATCGGCCCTCGTGCGATGGGTGGGAGTTCCCCCTGTTTCGATATTGATGCCTACGGGCTCTTCTATCTGCAAACGTGGCTGCGGAACAGGGTGTCGTGTGCGTTGGTGTCGCAGCAACTGACTGGTCAGTTTGAAAAGCCGACCACATTCTTCGCATGGACGCTTGGGTACTTCATGGCGTGCACGTGTGTGGCGCTGTAAATGATCCGGGCGCTGAAACGACAGTGTACATATCGTACAGTTATACCGGGCGGTTCCTTCGTGCTTGGTAGCCTCATGGCGGCGCAAGTCATGCAGACGAGTGAATGATTTCGAGCACGTAGTACAAGTGAACATCTTGGTGGTTGACAGAGTGTCTGATGAAACGGCCAGACCGCCTCCCTTTTATAGCACGCTAGCTGATATCATGTTCGGGCACTTCCGTGTCTCTTCGGATGTAAAAGTCCCCGGATGTAAAAGTGCCCGAATGTTTAATGAGGGTTGTGGATGTGGGAGGTGGGTTTCAAAATGGCGGACAACTTGTTGGCCACCATTTTGAAAATATGCAAATGAGGGTTGTGGATGTGGGAGGTGGGTTTCAAAATGGCGGACAACAACAGGCCACCATTTTGAAACCCACCTCCCACATCTTTCAAAATGGCGGCCGAGTGTCGCTAGAGACGATGGTGGAGAAACTGGACACCGTGGATCCCTTGGAATGGGCCCAACAACAACGCCCCAACACAAAGTGGACAGTGGAGAGTGTGACCAATGTTACGTTTTTCGTTACCAAGCTGACCGACCACTCCCATCGGCTGAATGCGTCACTCATGCACTGATGAATACCATAACATGCCGTACATACTCTATATGTCTACATGTTGATCGTTGACGGTACGGAGGTGACCGAAGAGACACGGATGTTACCGAAGATGTCACGGCTCGGCCCTCGACTTGGGGATAGTTGAACTGAGTGTGCTAAAAATAGATCACCAGCTAGCGTGCTATAAAAGGGAAGCGGCCTGGACGTTTCATCAGACACTCTGTCAACCACCAAGATGTTCACTTGCACAACTTGCCAGAAGCTGTTTACTCGTCTAGATAGTTTACGACGCCACGAGGCCTCCATCCACAACGATGCTCGGTATACTTGTACAACCTGCGCACGGTCATTCAATCGGGAGGATGATTTACTGCGTCATGAGAGGGTACTTCACGCGGGTGCGACGGTACTATGTAATGATTGTGGTCGACTCTTCAAACGACCCAGTCGGTTTAGACAGCACCAACGTTTGAGGCATGCCCCGTCTCTACGGTTTGGGCGACAACTTTCCACTAAAGAGGATCCGCGGAAGGTCCGACCCAGTGAAGATGAACCCGGAGAGACGAACGCCACTGGTGATGCGATGACGAAGAGCCTGCCTATACCCACGGTCCAGGAGGGCCTGGATATCCAGCCGGACCCCTCCGTTACGGTTTCGAGTCATACGCCTGATAACATCGAACATTTTCTGGACGAGCCCATAAATGTTCCTAGCGATCTCTTACAGGGCGCCCATCCAGTGAGTGACATCTATCGGCGCCATTGGACCATGATACGGCACTGTTTCTACCGTCATCGCCCTATTCAAGATATCTACAATTTTCGACTGACCGACCTCGCCCGTCTAGGCAGCTACGTGGAAGCCATCTTCAATGACCAAGCAACGTCCTTCAAATTAAATCTGGCGTTTGGTTATGTGCTGCAGCATAAGGAGACAGATCAAGTCCGATACTTTTACCCGAGCAGTAACATCCGGGTATTTGACCAACCGTTTACCATCATTAACCGGGCGTAGCTAGAGACGATGCTGGAGAACCTGGCCAACGTGGATCCCTTGGAATGGGCCCAACAACAACGCCCCAACACCAAGTGGAAAGTGGAGAGGGTAACCAATGTTACGTTCTTCGTGACCAAGCTGACCGACCAACCCATCGGATGAAAGTATTCACCCAGGCACTGATAGATTCTCAGAATGCGCAAACAACTATCTGAGGATATGTTGCCTCAACGGTATCCTGGCCTGACCGACGGTGATTAGAATAAACGGTTCAGAGCGAACATGGCCGAAGATGGAACTTTCTGAAGTGAAGACTTCTGATTGGACAAGAATACATCTAACAGACAGGAACGAATATGACAGATGCAAATGGTAGCCTCTGATTGGACAAGTCTTCTTGAATTGTAACACCAAGTGGATAGTGGAGATAATGACCAATGTTGCGTTCTTCGTGCTTAAACTGACCACCACCTCCATCGGATGAAAGTATTCACCCATGCACTGATAGATACTCAGAATGCGCAAACAACTATCTGAGGATATGTTGCCTCAACGGTATCCTGGCCTGCTCGACGATGATTAGAATAAACGGTTCAGATGGCACTTTCTGAAATGGAGACTTCTGATTGGACAAGAATACATCTAACGGACAGGAACGAATATGAAACATGCAAATGGTGGCCTCTGATTGGATAAGAATCTTCTTGAATTGTAAATATACCCAACGCGGCTCCCCCAGCGTGGGTGTGATGTAACATTGGGGAAAATAAACTATATGAAAAAAACTTCTTGTTGTTGTTGTTCTCTCATGTGTCATCCTTGTTGTTGTTGTTGTTCTCTCTCTGGTCTATATCATGGCGTTATGTTAGAGTGTTAAGGCCCACTTTCGCTACAACTTGTACTAATGACGTCACCAATGACGTCACAGATGCTATAAATATCCCTGAAATCAGGGTCTATACTCCGAGAGCTACAACATGATACCCCACACGACCCCTACCCTCTACACCAAATACCTTCCTGCACTGCCCCAAAAGGCTCACTTTCGCTAATACTCCTACTGATGACGTCATCGATAACGTCACAGATGCTTCGGACATGCCTCAATTCGGAATGTACACCCCGAGAGCTACAAAATGACACCTCACACGACGCATTCGGACTAAGGATGGTGCATCTCTACACCAAACTCACCTCACGCACCCACAAAATGTCCACTTTCGCTACTACTCGTACCGATGACGTCATCAATGACGTCACAGATGACGCGGACATCCCTCAAATCGGAATGTACACCCCGAGAACTAAAAGATGACACCTTCAAGGACGCATCCGAACCGTGAATAGCCCATCTCGACCCCAAATACCTTCATGTACTGCCCGAAAATGTCCACTTTCGCTACTACTCGTACCAATGACATCACCGATGACGTCACAGATGACGCGGTACCGATGAGGTATCGACCCCAAATACCTTCATGTACTGCCCGAAAATGTCCACTTTCGCTACTACTCGTACCAATGACGTCACCGATGACGTCACAGATGACGCGGTACCGATGACGTCACAGATGACGCGGACATCCCTCAAATCGGAATGTACACCCCGAGAACTACAAGATGACACCTTCCAGGACGCATTCGAACCGTGAATAGCCCATCTCGACCCCAAATACCTTCATGTACTGCCCCAAAATGGCCACTTTACTTACTACAACCAACTGCGCGTGCGCAGATTGACGCGACTTTCATTCAAAAACACACCATTCTGACTCTACCCCACACAAGCTTCACTTTGACACCTCACACGACCCATTCGAACCGTGAATAGTCCATCTCGACCCCAAATACCTTCATGTACTGCCCGAAAATGTCCACTTTCGCTACTACTCGTACCAATGACGTCACCGATGACGTCACAGATGACGCGGACATCCCTCAAATCGGAATGTACACCCCGAGAACTACAAGATGACACCTTCCAGGACGCATTCGAACCGTGAATAGCTCATCTCGACCCCAAATACCTGCATGTACTGCCCCAAAATGACCACTTTACTTACTACAACCAACTGCGCATGCGCAGATTAACGCGCGACTTTCGTTTACCAAAACACCATTACAGCTCTATCAGCCGTGAATAGCCCATCTCGACCCCAAACACAGCTATGCTTTGCGAAAATAATACTTTCGCTCTTCTCATTACCAATGACATCACAAATGACGTCTGAATGGCCTTATGTGGAACATCCACCTCAAATCGGAATGTACACCCCGAGAGCTTCTAAGATGACACCTTCCTCGGGGACGCATTCGAACCGTGAATAGCCATCTCGACCCCGTACACTACATGTGCTGCCCCAAATGTGCTTTGCCACTACGGCAACTGCGCATGCGCAGATTAACGCGACATGCATTCAAAAAACACACCATTCTGACTCTACCCCACACAAGCTTCACTTTGACCACCTTCCAGGACGCATTCGAACCGTGAATAGCCCATCTCGACCCCAAATACCTTCATGTACTGCCCGAAAATGGCCACTTTCGCTACTACTCGTGCCGATGACGTCACCGATGACGTCACAGATGACGCGAACATCCCTCAAATCGGAATGTACACCCCGAGAACTACAAGATGACACCTTTCAGGACGCATTCGAACCGTGATTAGTCCATCTCGACCCCAAATATCTTCCTTCGCTGCCCCAAAATGGCCACTTTACTTACTACAACCAACTGCGCATGCGCAGATTAACGCGACATGCATTCAAAAAACACACCATTCTGACTCTACCCCACACAAGCTTCACTTTGACACCTCACACGACCCATTCAGACGACCTGAATTAGCCCCAGCATCTCTATCCCAAACACACCCCTCCTAGCACCACAAATGCCTGTTTTCTATACTACGGAGAAGCCCGAGCTGCGCATGCGCAGGAACTATTTGAACGGACGAACCATTAGTGTGATCAAGTGCTCCTCCACGAGAGCTTCAAATAAGACCTCACTCGACCCCATTGGACCATTAGGGACTCACCTAGACTCCAACATGTCCACCCCGTATGGGCCTATACACCCATAGCCATGCAGTATAGGCCTATGGGCCTACCCAGGCCTCGGTGACTTTTTTGAAAAATTTCACCGATTCGCTCCGCAACACTTCCTATCGTGTTCTAAATGACGAGACGAGTAAAACGAGACACACAACCCTACCGCAAATGTATAGAAGTACGTTTCCCAGGGGACAAACATTGATCCTAATACTCCCAGTATGGACTATATGGGGCTCAGTGACTTTTTTCAAAAATTTCACCGATTCGCACGGGGACACTTCTTATCATGTTCTAAATGACGAGACGAGTAAAACGAAACCCCACAACCCTACCGCAAATGTATAGAAGTACGTTTCCCAGGGGGACAAACATTGATCCTAATACTCCCAGTATGGACTATATGGGGCTCAGTGACTTTTTCAAAAATTTCACCGATTCGCACGGGGACACTTCTTATCATGTTCTAAATGACGAGACGAGTAAAACGAAACCCCACAACCCTACCGCAAATGTATAGAAGTAGGTTTCCCAGGATGGTCCTATACCTCCCATACCCCATATAGGCATTTTCCCGTAATTTAGAATAAAGTCCGTATTCCGTATTTTTTCAGGAATTTTTTACATACACCCACCCTGGAACTAGGGGGAGATAACTCTATTGACAGGCGAGCCCCGTTAAGCCCGGCGACCTATATACCACCCATACCCCATATAGGCATTTTCCCAGGTTTTTCGATAAAGTCCGTTTTCCGTTTTTTTTTGTTTTTGTTTTTTTCAGGAAAAATTTTACATGCACCCACCCCATTGCCTGAATGCCTCTTCACCTAGGCTTCACTTTGATACCTCACTCGACCCCATTGGACCATTAGGGGCTCCCCTAGCTCCAACACGTCTATTTCCATACCCTTGGGCCACCGCGCATGCGCAGAATGACCCTAATTTAACCCCACACCCAGCCCATCAGATGCCCCTTCACGAATGCTTCACATCGATACCTCACTCGACCCCATTGGTCCATTAGGGGCTCCCCTAGCTGCCAAAACGTCTATTTTCATACCCTTCGGCCACCGCGCATGCGCAGAATGACCCTAATTTAACCCACACCCAGTCCATCAGATGCCCCTTCACATAAGCTTCACATCGATACCTCACTCGACCCCATTGGTCCATTAGGGCTTCCCTAGATGCCAAAACGTCTATTTTCATACCCTTCGGCCACCGCGCATGCGCAGAATGATCCTAATTCAACCCCACACCCAGTCCATCAGATGCCCCTTCATGAATGCTTCAATTTGATACCTCACTCGATCCCATTGGACCATTAGGGGCTCCCCTAGCTCCAAAAAGGCTATTTTCATGCCCTTGGGCCACCGCGCATGCGCAGAATGCCGATATGTCAACCCCACATCCAGCCCATTAGATGCCCCTTCACATAAGCTTCACTTTGATACTTCACTCGACCCCATCGGACCCTTAGGGGCTTCCCTAGCTCCAACACGGCTATTTTCATACCCTTCGGCCACCGCGCATGCGCAGAAGGCCGATAGTTCAACCCCACACCCAGCCCATTTGATGCCCCTTCACATAAGCTTCACTTTGATACCTCACTCGACCCAATCGGACCATTTTATCTAGGGACTACTTTTTCTCCGCGGAAGCTTTTTCCCGAGACCGAATCACCGCCAAAACCACGGCCAAACCGCATCACCGCGGATGAATACATTTTTTTTTTTTTTTTGCCGGAACTTTTTTTTTTCTGCCGGAACTATGTACTCATTGACCTTTGGTGACCCGCCTCATTCCGCCTCAATCACGCATGCGAACACCCCCCTATACAACCCCAAATCCAAGTTCTGCGCATGCGCAGTGAGGCGCATTTGACTTTAAAGACGCTTTCCCTACTACTAAGGGGCTTATACAGATAAAGATATTGCAGAATAACATTAAGTTGGGAAAATGAAGCAAAATTGAGTGCATATTATTGAACAAGGTATCTGGAACTGTGGAATTGGAAATCGAATCACCGGGCATCATGGATGATAATCATCCTCCCCCCCCCCCCCAACATGAATGCAGTAATGATTATACAATAATGCTTTTTTTATAGTTGCATAAATGTGATCATCTATTCTTCCAGTACATGGAGGTTACCAATGATATCGAGGCCATATAGAAGTGCTAGTTGAAAATACTCCCCTTGTATCAATCTCAGTAAGCTCAGATATAATGTCAGAAGATATGATATTTAAATTCAGCCATATATAAATCCCATGCGAATTTGAAACTACATTTGTTAGCCAATAAGGTGGCTAGCTTGTTGAAATCACGCCCACAGTAATTACACACGGTAGCACGTGGACTAATATACAAACATTATCGGGAAACAGTATCCAAATATGGCATTTCCAGACAGTGAACTGCGAAAATCAAAGAATTTACTCTCACCGAAGTCTGGGTTTGTTAGGGGGTACAAAATATCAAAAGATTGTGCGGCGCAACGATGTTATCTCCATGAAGTAAATGTCAATCAATGTCAGAGAGAAAAGTCAGTGATCAGCTTATAATGGGAATGGGAATGTTGGCTAAGATTTTGTGCGAAGTTTTCATAGCGTCACGTTCAGATGGTATTCCTCTGATTTACCATCTTGGTTTTCCTGGATTGCTCTTATACGAGTACAAGCATAAGAAACGACTACCTCTCCTGAAATCCTGGCTCATGATATTGGCGGGAGGGGGTGGGGGTGGGGGGGGGGAGGTTAGCCTGAAAACATCGGCTAAGGAATCTATTAGGTTGTTGTTTCTGAATCTGTGATAGGAATGCCATGCCCCCTTACCTATTTTCACCTATCACAGCCCGAGCTTCTGGATTGGGGGTTATTTTCAGCAACAACCTGCATATGCTAATTTGCTAATAAGCATGACGTGACTTGTCAGTCAACTAGCTTTTCAATGTTCAACAAAGTTCGCTTCAGTTATCTTGTCAGTGAAGTGTAAGGCTTACACTACACTACTTACAATTTTGATAGCTAATAGGTATTCAAAATCTGACCTTTAACATGCTCAGTGCACGTACGGTACTTATAAATTCACCAACGTTTATTGAGTCATTGTTGGCCAATTCCAGGAAATTTAAAGCCGCATTACACCACTCCGACCAGTTGGCGCCAATTATCCCGAATTTGTCGCCGAGTTACTACATGGGAGAGATGTTATTTTCCCTAACCTGCAAAAACCTGAACGAACCACAACAGACGCTTGATTTGTACCAACAACAACAACTAGCTGTGAAAAATGATCATTGTGGGAAATATAAAGAACTAGTAAAATACATTGGCACCTACCAGTCGGTGTTTTGAAGACGTGTTGGCGCGTTTTCCTGCACGTTGAAATCCGGAACCGGGCCAGCCGGCTCCTCCGCCTCGGGTTCGAACTGGTATGGCGCGATACCATAGACTGTATCATCTTCAGTCGAACCTCAATCCGTATTCTCATTCACGTCACTGTCTGCTTCATACTCAAACAACTCCTCACGCGATGACGAATCATCACTTGATGAACTCGATGAGTCTTTCGTGGGATCGGCCATGTTGGATTCCTTGATGTGACGTCACTTTACGGAAAATGGCATGGAATTAACCGGGCATTGCCGAACTTTTTGTCTCCGGGGCAGCTCGCGGAATTACATGAAACCGGTCAAGAAAAACGTTAAAAACCAATATCTGACCAACATTATCGTATAATTCCTTTCACAAATTGTTTTTTATATACCTTCACTCTTTTTAAAACCAACATACACTGGTATGGTGGCCGAGAGGGGCCATCGTCACTTCGCCATCGTGCCATAGGGCGATAGAGCGATAGAGCGATGGCGATAGAGCGATAGAGCGATGGCGATAGAGCGATGGCGATAGAGCGATGGCGATAGAGCGATAGAGCGATGGCGATAGAGCGATAGAGCGATGGCGATAGAGCGATGGCGATAGAGCGATAGAGCGATGGCGATAGAGCGATAGAGCGATGGCGATAGAGCGATAGAGCGATGGCGATAGGCGATAGAGCGATAGAGCGAGCGATAGAGCGATAGAGCGATAGAGCGATGGCGATAGAGCGATAGAGCGATGGCGATAGAGCGATAGAGCGATGGCGATAGAGCGATAGAGCGATGGCGATAGAGCGATAGAGAGATGGCGATAGAGCGATGGCGATAGAGCGATAGAGCGATGGCGATAGAGCGATAGAGCGATGGCGATAGAGCGAAGTACATGACTGCGCATGACTACACCAAAACGAGACAAGTCGACATTTTTTCCTAGCTTTGTGTTCACGGTATTTGTCGGTACAAGATTTTCATGGCGGTCAAAATGAATATCAACGCCATGCATACTAAGAAAAATTCTGTACAAGAAAGCGACTCTGAGTTGATTCAAGGAATGCCATTATGAATATATAAAAAAAAAGATCTTTGATTAATGACACGGAGGGGGAAGGATTGACGCTTATTAATATTCAGTTGTTGGAGAACGTTGATAGGATATTAATTTATTAAGATTTGCCTCTCCCCCTATACCCCCGCATTGCACAAAGAACGGAATGTATTAAAGAGCGGAGACCAAGGACTACTTCGTCTCTCCACCCTCAATAATTACGAGGGGGTGCCTTGAAATGGGCCGAAAATTAGTAGAGAAGCGTGAGAAATAAATCTAAAATGACTGGTTTTTAAATTGCAGTTTTATGCCAAGTACCAACATTTTCTCAGTGGTTTCGTACTAAATGGAATTTAGACTGGTCACAAGGTGACTTTAAGCTATTAGGTCTTGTGTTTACAAACAATTTGGCCGAAAAGGTTGAAAAAATACAAAGATGAATTAAAAGATATTGTCATACTCATAAAGATATGGTCCAAAATAGGATTGACTCCACTAGGACGAAATGTCATTTGGCTTGTTGTTGCCGAAACTCAACCATCTATTTTCCTCTCTTCTAAACCCACCCGAACCACTTATAAATGAATTCCAGAAACGCTGTTTTGAATTTGTTTGGAACTCGAAACCTGATAAATTTTTTAGAAAAATTTCTGTTAAACCACTTGAACATGGCGGTTTATATAATCCTATTGTTAATATGTAATCCAGGCACAAAATATATCGTGGATTAGGATATTACAAGCTGATAATTCCAAGTGGGGTAATATTTTGAAAATGTATATGCCAAAGAATATAGACCCAATAGGAGTTGGTTCAGCATTCTTAAGAACTAATATTATACCAACAATGGAAAACGTATTTTGGAGGGACACGCTTCTAGCCTGGACATAATTTCAAATAAAACTAGAGGACTGTCAAACTTTCTCAAATGAAATG
This sequence comes from Hanleya hanleyi, assembly GCA_036873755.1. NCBI lineage: Eukaryota > Metazoa > Mollusca > Polyplacophora > Lepidopleurida > Hanleyidae > Hanleya > Hanleya hanleyi. Next base: position 7,528 of record JAVTVY010044535.1, on the reverse strand, counting down.
TTACAATGAAAAAATTAAGATTGATAATAAAGCTCTACATTTAGGTCACTGGGATGGAAAAGGCGTGCGGTTTGTAAATGATATTTTAGATAATAACGGAATTTTTTTGTCATTTGACTCTTTTCAGTCCATTTATAAATGCGCAGCCCATTTTCTGGAATAATTATCAGTATGTCAGGCAAGTAGTATATAAAACTGATATTAACGCAACTTGACCTTTGACCTAAAAAATTTGCATAGTGGGGAGAAAAACTACCTCCGAACATAGGAGAGTTCCAATTTTTGCAGGTCACTGCGCAGGTCAAGTGGTTGCCATGGTGACGTCATTTCCGGTCACGTGACGTTTGGGGCATGTATTCCGCCGCGGTTATGCGGTCGCGGGAAAAAGCCTCCGCGTACAGAAAAATAGTCTGGGGGAAATTCTCCGGCAATCTTCGGCAATCACCGGGGCATTTTGGGGGAGAGGGGCCCCTAGCGGACCGATTGGGTCGAGTGAGGTGTCAAAGTGAAGCGCTCCTCCAGGGCGATCAACCAGTGGGTGGGTGTATGTAAAATTAGGATTTGTCCCAAAAATACAAATAGCGAAACACAGATTTTACGCCTACAATAGGGGGAAACGCCTATCAACGATGTCCAAAAGGGCTAATATCGGTCTCCGGCTTATCTATCAAGTCTCCGGCCTGCCTATCAAGTCATGGGTGGATGCATGTAAATTGAGGATTTGTCTCCGAAAATATAAAAAGTGGGACTTTACCCCTAAAATCGTGCCTGATTCGCACATTTGCATCTGTACGGGAAAATGCCTGTATGTGTATAGGGGTGGTCATTTTTTGTGGATTTTATTATGGGTTGTGGTGTCTTGTTTTCTTCGTCTCACCACGTAAAACACTACGGGCAGGGTCTCGGAGCTCAGCGGTGAAATTTTTCGAAAAAGTCCCTGCGCGCATGCGTAGTGGGTAAATAGTGCTGGGTGGCTGTTTTGGGGTCTAGGTGAGCCCCAAGTGGTCCGATGGTGTCGTACGAGGTCTTATTTTAAAGCTCTCGTGGAGGAGCATCCGACTGGGCTAATGCATCGTCCGCTTTCAATATTCTGCGCATGCGCAGTCTTGCCGTAGTATAGAAAGCAGGCATTTTGTGGGTGCGTGGGAGTGTGCTTGGGATAGAGATGGACCACTATTGGTCCAAATGGGTCGTGGGAGGGGTCAAAGTGAAGCTTCTGTGGGGTAGAGCCAGAATGGCGTGCTTTTTATTGCAAGTCGCGTCAATCTGCGCATGCGCAGTTGGGTGTAGTAAGTAAAGTGGTCATTTTGGGGGTGCGTGGGGGTGTGTTTGGGGTAGAGATGGACCACTATTGGTCCGAATGCGCCGTGGGAGGTGTCATTTTCTAGCTCTCGGAGTGTAGACCCCGATTTGATGGATGTCCACAGCATCTATGACGTCATCGGTGACGTCATCAGTACAAGTAGTAGCGAAAGTACATGTACTATGTGCCTATACATGTACTATGTGCCTGTACATGTAATCTGTCCATATATATATGCTCTATCAATTTACATTTTTCTTGTCCATGTACTTGTACTCTTGCGGGAACAGCACAGTATCCTGATAATATATACATCGCGGTGATGTGGCGTTAGTCAGTTTATCTGGCTACTACTTCACACATTTATCGTTTTGAATTTTTCTTAATTGTAAGAAATTACATATCAGACTGTATGTTTGTTGTCCATAATAATAACATAATTATGTATGACCAGACTGTATCTATGTTGTCCATAATAATAACCTAAGTATGTATGACCAGTTATATCCGGGGACCTTTGTTTTACATCCGGGACCTCATCTTACATCCGGGGTTTTCATTGTTTTACATCCGGGACTGTGGTTTTACATCCGGATGCTACAATATATGTCTTGTATTATACAATATATGTCTTGTATTATACAATATCTGTCCTGTATTATTCAATATCCGTCCTGTATTATACAGTATATGTCCTGTATTATTCAATATATGTCCTGTATTATACAATATCTGTCCTGTATTATCTGTGCTGTATTTTACAATATATGTCTTGTATTATACCATATCTGTGCTGTATCATACCATATCTCTACTATGTTATACAATATCTGTCCTGTGTTATACAATATCTGTCCTGTATTGCATCATATATGTCCTGTATTCTGACTCCACCCTACAAAAGCTTCACTTTGACACCTCCCACGAACCATTTGGACCAATAGCGGTCTATCTCTATCCCAAATACATCCCCACGACCCCCAAAATGCCTGCTTTCTATATTACGACCAGACTGCGCATGCGCAGAATATTGAAAACGGACGATACATTAGTTCAGTCGGATGCTCCTCCACGAGAGCTTCAAAATAAAACCTCTTGCGACACCATCGGACCACTAAGGGCTCACCTAGACCCCAAAACGGCCACCCAGCACCATTTACCCACTACGCATGCGCGCAGTGACTTTTTAAAAAAATTCACCGCTTAGCTTCAGGACCCCGCCCATCGTGTTCTACGTGGTGAGACGTGAGAAACAAGATCCCACAACCCATATCGCAATGAGCATGTGTGAATTGCCAAGTATGGACCTATCCACTGAGCCATTAGGCCTATAGGCCTATCCATACCTCCGTGAACTTTTCGAAAAATTTCACCGCTTAGCTTCGGGAACCCGCCCATGTGTTCTACGTGGTGAGACGTGAAAAACAAGGCCCCACAACCCATAGTAAAATCCACAAAAAAATGACCACTCTTATACCCATATAGGCATTTTCCCGTACAGATGCAAATGTGCGAATCAGGCCCTACTTTAGGGGTAAAGTCCTTGTTCCGCTTTTTATGTTTTCGGGACAAATCCTAATTTTACATACACCCACCAATCACTTGATCGCCCTGGAGGAGCGCTTCACTTTGACACCTCACTCAACCCAATCGGTCCACTAGGGGCCCCTCTCGCTCCCAAAATGTCCCTAAGATTGCCGGAGAATTTCCCTCAGCTCTCCGCGTATTTGGGACTACTTTTTCTGTCCACGGAGGCTTTTTCCGCGACTGCATCACCGCCGACGGCTTCACCGCGGAAGAATACATGCCCCAAAGGTCACGTGACCGGAAGTGACGTCACCATGGCAACCACTTGACCTGCGCAGTGACCTGTAAAAATTGGAACTCTTCTGTGTTCGGAGGTAGTTTTTTCTCCCCAATATGCAATTTTTTTAGGTCCAGGGTCAAGTTGCGTCAATATCAGTTTTATATACTACTCAAGCAGTACGGAAAGCAGCAAACAACATGAGATTTGGACTATTACAGAGACAATATATGATACCGTTGATACTGCCCCCTATTTCACTATTAATAAGTGGGGGGAAAAGGCTGTAAAATGTTATATAGAAATCTCTTGACCTTTAGATTTACTTTACTAAACAGTTCTTGAAAAAAATTATAGTGATTCGGAGTGGTATATATGGAATAATAATGTAACAAAGAGATGTGAAATATAAATGGTTTCGATACAGAATTATTAACCGAATATTGACTACCAACATTTTTGCACATAAACTTTACGCTGATATATCTAACTTATGTACATTTTGTAGCAAAGTTCCAGAGACTATTATTCATCTCTTTTGGGAATGTGAACATATCTACCCTTGGTGGAGTTTACTGGAAAATTGGTTCGCTTCGGCGGTTGTTCCAATTATATTTTCTCCAGAAAAAGTTATACTTGGTTTTTTACAACCCAGAAATCAGCCACTCAACTACTGTATTTCTATTATTAAATTTTCTATATATAAAATGAAAGTAGTTAAAAATCCCTTGGTTGAAAAGTGTTCAAAACGCTTTAAATGTGCGTACGAAACCGATGAATATTTCCAGTATAAGAACTGCGAATGGCGCTTGTTTTACCAGTATTGGTCATCGCTGCATTTACTGTTTAGATCTTATGATGTTGTTTGCGTAGCTAAATCGAGGTGTAATGACGATGTATCTGTTTGTTGTATAACATGAGTTTCTAATTACAAATACAGCCATTTTTGTTTAGTACGATAAAATATTGTATGTACAATGTGTATTACCTAACAAAACCAAATAAGATATAAAAAAAATCAGTGTTTGTTCTATGCGATTTAGTGTTAAGTCCAGCCATGATCAGCACAATCTTAATGAATTATCAGTTTCATATGACATCCGCCTTTCTTTTTCGATAAAAACGCGGAAATGGCCGCGTTCGGCACCCACAACTTCAAATAATTCAACTTACGCATCGACGGACGAATTGGTCTTTTCTTTCAGAGGAGTTAGAAGTTGAATTTGACGAAAAATTACGAGACTATGGGTAAATCAGATCACCAATATTTTAGAGGGGGGGGGGGGAGTGACCTCTTCTATTTCGATTCTACGTTGATTTTTAACAAGCGTTGATCAGCATTAATTACAAAACTTGATTTCAAATGTTCCAAATGTATATGTTCACCAGACAGCGAATATCACTGCTTTATTTATTAGATTCTTATGTCGATCTTTTAGCCAATCTTTATTATTTTAGCCCATATACAATAAAACTTATCGGTCTATCTCTCTGTGTTATCCGTGTAATCTTTGTGGTATGCCGCTGGCCCCTATAATATTCATGAATCCGCCTGATAATAACTAGAGTTTAGCGGCGATCTCTCTTGTGTTGGAGGTACGATTATCACCGTATGAATATGCATGATTATGAGACATGCGCAGTCATGTACTTCGCTCTATCGCTCTATCGCCATCGCTCTATCGCTCTATCGCCATCGCTCTATCGCCATCGCTCTATCGCTCTATCGCCATCGCTCTATCGCCATCGCTCTATCGCTCTATCGCTCTATCGCCATCGCTCTATCGCTCTATCGCCATCGCTCTATCGCTCTATCGCCATATCGCTCTATCGCTCTATCGCCATCGCTCTATCGCTCTATCGCCATCGCTCTATCGCTCTATCGCCATCGCTCTATCGCTCTATCGCTCTATCGCCATCGCTCTATCGCTCTATCGCTCCATCGCTCTGTTTTTTGACGTACGATGGCGAAGTCACGATGGCCCCTCTCGGCCACCATACACTGGGACTGAATTAGCTCTTTGAGTCATGAGAATTTCACGTATTAAAAAAGGTCATTGGCTTACAAGGGATGAGAATTATAACACTGAGAATGTTATATTCACGTTAAGCAAACTAGAATAATTTTGGCTGATTCAAGAAAATAAATTTCCATTTTTGTAAACAGATGCAAAAACGCGCTTACATGATTTCGCCAACACCACTAGAATTTTGTCACTCCTTGCAAGATCATTATACTGAAATGTCGTGGGAATCAAACAAGCTGTTCAAAAGATATCATGTTACACAGGTTAACCTGCGTTCATGTCCATAGCTCCACCAAGTGATGACCAAATGCCACGAAAAACAATCAGGTGAAATGTAAAGCCATATGAAGATGGTCCATAGGAGTTCAATGGATTAGAAGAGCCCAAAGGGGCTTCAATTTAAGCCCGTACATCTGGAATTACATTGATCCAAATTCAAGGTTGTTTAATAGCCTTGATTCCAATAGGCAAAAAATATTACCCCTTTGTGGGCCAGGGAGTTCCCCCAAACATTGCGTACGATGCGAGCAGTTTAGTGAGCACGTGATATAGGGCCTACCCATATAAGGATAAGTTCCCCCAAACATTGCGTACGATGCGAGCAGTTTAGTGAGCACGTGATATAGGGCCTACCCATATAAGGATAAGAATCAAAATACTTTTTGTCGCCATATTGCGAGAACAGATTGATCGCACGAAGAAAAGTCTCCAGATAAACAAGGTGCACTGTCGGGTTATTGGACCTGTCAGACTTGGAAATTACGTGATATGTATGCAGTATGTATTGGTATTTCAAATTATCAAGGTGAGTGGGCAGGGAAATTCTTTATTTTTTCATTTTGGGCCGTTTTTCCCGCTCATAAATTTATCTTGGAGGTGGTAGTTTGATTTGTCTTTACCATGTTTACTAGTGTAATGGTTAACCGTTTGTGTAGAGAATGGTTTGAATATGGAGGGTGATCCAGAATGGAATGCGAGGAACGACCTTGACATGTATCGTCAGCGAGGAACAAGGGAGTGTACGGAAATGGAGTCCCCCATATTTCTCGCTTACCAGAGCAAGATAGGAGTGGCCATTTACGTGGAATATTCTCTACAGAGTCTAAAAGATTGTAGATCCTATAGCTAGTGCAACCTGTATAAACAAGTCAATCCAATGCGAATTTGCTGGCTTGCATTTTCAGTGTGGAACCGTGTTTTTGTGTTGTACTATAAGTATAGGGAACACGACCGAGTGGGAAGATAAACTGGCATGTTTATTGTAGTCTGGGGGTATTCTATAATACTGTGACATGACATGCATTACCGTGTAGCACATTCCGGTAATTATGATCAGACATCAGTATAGAATAAGGATATAGGTCAATACCAGTAGATTGCACTGTTTTGCTGAACAGCCCGGGCACTGGGACGTGGTCAGTATAATTTATGTGTCAGTGTCATCGGTCGTGAAGCGGTATATGACGGTAATAAGGGATTCCCTCCACCCCCAGATTATATGCAAATGTACTATAATACAGACATAATAGAGCCAATCTCTCCTACCATTATTCGACGACATATCGTGCAGACCGTGAGGCCACAAAGAGTACAGACAGTACAGAAAAGACAGGGCACAGTACAGATGGGCTTCTTCTCCGAGAAACGTCGATAAATCGTGGAATCGGAGAGCCCTGTGACCGAGTTGCAGAAAGGTCGCAAGGATGCTTGACGGGTGCGAAAGAGACCACAAAGATTACAGACCGTACAGAAAGGACAAGGCACAGTACAGTCGGGCTTCTTCTTCCGAGAAACGTTGATAAATCGTGAAATCTGACAGACCTGCGACCGAGTCGCAGAAGGATTGCAACCTGGTCGCAGAGGCTTGCGACCGGGTTGCAGAGGGTCGCAGAGAGTCGCCAGCAGCAGTTTACAGACAGTAGGCCTAATGATGCTACATCGGTACCAGATATAATGATAACACAATATATACCCAAGTAGATGTTGTGACGGCCACGGTGGATGAGCTGTACGTGTTTCTTACCTGGAGGGTCGTCATGAAGTTGTGTAGTCACGGGTCGTGTATATAGACGGGTCGCAGCAGCCGTGAGGGTTGAGACGCCATGCTATACCTACCTGTGCGGGAAGCAAACTGGTGAGCTGACAAGTTAGGGTCAGGCTCCGAAGACTGTTGGCTGAAGAAGACGATGGGCTGCCACATCCGTGGAGAGGCTCCAACGACTGGGTGGTATATATTGGGAGAGCGTTACACCCGTAATGTTCCGACAACTTGGGGTGAAGAAGACGACGGGCTGCCACATCCGTGGAGAGGATCCAACGACTGGGTGTCGTATATTGAGAGAGCATTACAGCCGTAACGTTCCAACAACGTCAGAAGACGACTTGCGACTGGGT